>LPNX010132883.1:86702-94737 GCA_001517045.1 Pseudotsuga menziesii
AAGTAGGGCCATAGCATATGCCTCCACACGATGTACAAGGGTGTGGATTAACATGATGCTCTGAACGCTCTGTGTCTCCTGTGTGATATGTATATGGATCCTTACTGTGCGATGGCGACCTTAGAAGTGCCAACCCCTTAGCCTAGATTGCCTTGGACATCAGTCCCATGCTAAAGGAATGTATCTGCTAAGTCAAATAAGGCCTCTGGTGTATCCTCAATCACAACACCCATAGGAGGATATAAGCGAGGGGGTTTTGGTGTGCGTGGAGGGCATGACACACGGTTAGGATTTGTCCTGGCCCCTTCCCTATCTTGGGGCATCCCATGACCAACACCCTGGAAGCCTAAGATATGGAAATAGTTAACATGTTTCCCTAGGATGAATTCTGCATACAACTTCCTAAGGAAATAAAATGGGATGTCCCTATTCCCATGAGAGTATTCATCGAAGACCAGATACCAACGATCCATCCAATTGGCCTTTATATTTGGTTCCACCCACCAGTCTATGGAAATGTGTGCTCGACAGGTGGGTGGAACCAATCCGGTGCTAGGGTCCCGGAATAATGAAAATAATTGGTCTTTTGTAATCTTTAGGTCTTTGATGTCTTTATAGCTCAAACCATTAGAGTAGTATTTCCTCCTGGATTCTCTATATGAGCTAATGTTTTACAGAGGTCCTTGGGCATTGGCAATTGTGTTTGTTATTGTGTCCAATTCATCGGCTAAATATTGTCTCAAATGATCCCCCCCTCTAATAGATGAGCTAAGGTGCCTCAATGATGCCAAACGCACCAGAATATGTGAGTTTTGATCATCTTACCCCTCTGGGTTTGGGTTAGGTTTTGGGTTATTAGTGGGTTCGGTTTCCACATTATCTTGCTCATTTCTGTTATCTGTTAAGATGTAAGCAAAAAAATACAAATTGTTTTAATTTATCATTCTTTGATTTAATTCAATTTTTTTTATTAAATTTGTTTTAAACAATTATAAAAACTATGAAATTAACAAAAACAATAAAGAATTGAAAACAATTTGTAAGGGATATGAGTAGTTACCTACCATCGGACCAAGCCACCTCCAAATCGACCTCCAAATGGTGAAATGCAAATCGCCTGTGCGGTTTTTCACCTATGCAGTTTATTGCCTCTGTGTTTTATTGCTCTCCTGAAACGTCCCTGTGCAAATGAGAAATGAGGCCCATGGCCTCTGTTTTGTTTTTTTTTTGTTTTCCATATCGCTTATGCGATATTTAAATTTTACAGAACGCATATGCGGTATTTAACTTTTACAGAACGCATATGTGATATATTGCATATGCGATGTTTAACTTTTACAGAACGCATATGCTATACTTCCTTACTAACCTTAGCCTTGTGTTTGGGCTCAGGTTATTCCGAACGTACCATCAATAACGCATATGCATTCTCGATTTACACTTCGGAAGTGCATTTCCGATTTTTTAAATGGCACTAAAAAGTGGAACCAACTTCATGTGAGCACCCCCAAGGGAAAATTTGTTAACACTAAAAATTATTCACCTAGCTCTCTATGGTCCAAACCATAATTATACATCATTATCCCACAATTATTTCCTCAATTTTGACCTTCACAACTAAAATTCCGCCAAATATCGTCCAAAACATTATTATTCCTTCCCCCATAAATACATGGAAGTTGACAATTTATTATGACTTATCCCCACTCTCTCCACAAAGGACCAAAAAACCCTAAAATGAGAATGGGTCAAAAACCATAGATAAATACCATGGGTCAAAAACTCTTGGATCATCCTATAAATACATTGTGAATGTTTCCCCAAAAACACTTTTTTGTCATTCGTTCATTAGATTGCTGATCCTTTCACCATTATTCCCATATTTTGTCATATCATTCCCACGGTGTATGTTGAGCTTGCTCCATACTCAATTGGATCCATTCCCCCTATTTTGACAACCATTAGTGCAAACAACTCGAGAACCAGATCATGGAGATGGTGTACAATTTCCTCAGAAGTTTGCAGTGGCCCACATTACTAAAATGTATGCATTTTAATGTTTTTTATTAGTTATATAAAGTATATAAAAACAAAAAAATGTTGTTATTGTTATCGTTTGTTATTGCAAAACGAAGTTGAGAGATCCTTTGCACCATGAACTCTACCCTATGATTCGGTTGATATAGGGTAGGTGCTTTTGCAAGTAGTATTCTCCACTACAAAAGGAATCAAATCATAAGAAGAAGAAGAAAATGAGTTTTTCTCTTCACATTCAGGGAAATTTCCATGCATTGATATCAAGATTTTTTTTCTTTTATTTATTTATTTTTTTAATTTTCATTTTTATTGTAGGGCATGCAAAAGCACCTCAAGGGATAGAAAAATAGGTGCACTACACAAGAAGCCCTAAAATTGTAAGGGTTCCTTCACAACTCTTTATCTTCAAGAAAAGATCATATCAATTAATGGTACGAATAATATTAACAATAATACAAAAAAAGAAAGGAATTGGATAAATAGGTTATGTGATATAATTTTGTATACTTATTTTGTTAATGAGTTTATTTTGTGTTTTTTCCAAATTTATTATTATAGTTTGTAGTTTGTAAATTTTATATGTTTTATATAGATGAGCTTATTTCATTTTTTATTATTTTAGAAAATATATAAAGAATCTTTTAATTTTAATTTTAACTTTTTTAATTATGTAAATCATAATTAAGAACAAATAAAAATATCATAACTAAATTTAATACAAATCATACAATATTGTTTCCACATTAGTGTAAGACTATTTAAGCTTTGAAATAACCTTGAGAAACATTGATGAAATCATGAAATTCATGAAAAAAATACTTTCATGAGCCCCAACAACTAGGTTGTTGACATAAAAGATAAGATGATATTGATTCCCTTTTTAATAATAGTGTACATTAGGGTATATCAACCACTTTGTAAAATATAGTTGTGCTCAATAAATATTTTATAAAATAACAATGTAAAAAATTATATTCAAAGAGAGACATAATATAAAATATTTCTTAAAGCAAGAAAAATAAATCTCTTAAGGAATAAGAAGTATTTTTTTCAAAAATTATAAATATATTAATTCATGTAAACTTGAATAAAGAAATTTCACCATTAAAATAGTAAAAAAAAATTAATTTTATTTTTCTTTATTTTATATTGTAATATAAAAACTAATTTAATGTGTTGAAAATTTATATCCAAGAAAATATACAATATAAAGTTTTTGTTAAATTAAGAAAGATAAATAATTTTAGAAAATAGGAAAGTGATTTTTGTTAAAAACAATAGTGAATATATTAATTCATGTAATTTAAACAAAGAAGTTTCACCATTAAAGTAGGTTTTTAATGAATTATTTTATTTTATTTTATATTGTAATATTTTTTTTTAAGTAATAGAGTGAAATGTGCAATTTACTAATTTTAAAAACATATTATTTTTTAAGTATATATTATGTTTTTTTAAAGAAATTAATACATCCTTTATTGCGCTGAGAGGTGCTCTACAGCCCAGTATGGGGGAGATCTTGTAACGTGATGTAACGTTACTAACGTTTGTAACATGTTGGCAAAAAATAATAGTGATAGTGAATATTATGGGAGAGATCTTGTAACGTGATGTAACATTTATAACATTTAGGCAAAAAATAATAGTGATAGTGAATATTATGGGAAATAAATTTTTTAATAGGCCAAAATAAAACAATCTAATGTGGGGGAGATGTTATAATCTTCCTACCTAACAAAACAATAAAAAAGTAAAAATTTAATTATCCGTAAAAGAAAATGTGGGTCAAGAAAAAAACACAAAATGGAATTATCCCCCAAAAAATGTTGGCCTTGCACATGGTTTTAAAACCATGTGCAAGACATTCTAAACAACCCATGGTTTTATTGTACATGGTTTAGGAGGCTTTGCACATGGTTTTTAAACCATGTGCAAGGCCTCCTAAACAACCCATGGTTTTATTGTACATTGTTTAGGATGGCCTTGCAAATGGTTTTAAGACCATGTGCAAGGCCTCCTAAAGCACCCATGGTTGTAGGAGGGCCTCGCATATGGTTTTAAAACCATGCGTAGGGAAATAATGTAATGTTCGTTCTTAACAAAATAAAAAATAATAAAAAAATATTATATGTTAGACATAAATAATATTGATAATTAATAGTAAAAATATTATATGTGGACCTTAAATAAAAAGATGTGTCTTTTGGTTTGAATTAAATCAATGGATACCTAAGAAGAGGTTTGCACCCACGGAGATTTGATTCATCTCACTGCTTGATAGAGCCTAGGATTTGGATCTACGCTGGTGAAATAAATCAATGAAGATTTAACTTGTTTTTTTTCCAATAACTTTCATTTTTTAGAAACAATTTCATTATATTTAAAACCTCGAAACATATACTGTATAAATAATACCTTGAAGCATACATAGTACAAATAGTCAAACTGCTTTGAACACAAGGGAAAGTAAGTACAATACAAATTGCTAAGATGCGTTGAACACCAAAGTACAATACAAATGGCTTGAACTTGAGCCTAGAGTACATAACCAACTCTTTCTTATGTGCACTAACAATGTAGATTCAAAATATTCGGCCTTTTTATCCAAAAGAGTTGGATTTATGGCTACATATAATTTGAAAGGTGTTTATCCAACCCTACACCATAAAAATAAGCACACAAAACATCAATGCATTCACAAATCTAGGCTACATGGAGATTAATCAAATTTAATGAGCACAACAAATTACATTAAACAAACAAAAAAATCCATGAGACATTTTGGTATTATTAGTTGCTTTGAGTTAAAAAATTTAACAATAAACTTTGTGACAAATATGAAATAATGAAGAGATGGTTGTAGTTGGAAGAGAATATTGAATATTAAAATAAAAATGCAATCTAAAAAGGGAAAAAGCAGAAAAAGTAGAATACGGGAGTAGCCTTTGGGAAAGTGAATTGTTAATAACAAAAAAAATGAAACTAGAAGCTTTCCTAAACATTTGTCGTGGAATCTTGGCATCTAAGGAAACTTTTAGTTGGTAATTTAATAATAAGACTTTAAGATTTCCTAAAATTTTGTCCTTGCCTCTAAAAAAACTTTTAGTTAGTAAATTTGTTTTATGTAATTATAAGCTTTCATAAAATTTTGTTGTTTCATGAATATTAAAAGCAAAAAGCAATCTAAAAAGGGAAAAATATGAAAAAGTAGGATACAGGAGTAGCCTTTGGGAAAGTGAACCGATAATAACAAAAAAAATGAAACTAGAAGCTTTCCTAAACATTTGTAAGCTTTCCTAAACATTTTTCATGGCATATTGGCATCTAAGGAAACTACAAGCTTTCCAAAAATTGTGTCCTTGTATATAAGGAAACTCTTAGTTAATAAGTTTTCTTTATGAAACCAAAAGTTTTCCTAAACATTTGTCCTTCCATATAAGGAAACTTTTAGTTGGTAAATTTTGTTTTCATTCATTTTTTTATTAGTAATTTCTATGGTATAGCACCAATCATAATTAAAACAAATTTGATTTAAAATTAAAATAAATAAATAAAATTAAAAAATTAACCAACCCTTTAGTCAAACTTTACAAATTTTGAAATATTGAATCTAATTCTATGCAATTAATAGAAAAAACAGAAACAATAGTATCTGCAATAGTCTTTGCCTACCACAAAGACTAGCAAATAGAAACAAATCATAAAATTATATGGAAACAAGCATTGGAAAGCTACTCAATGTACAGATGATACAACACATTTGCTTAGAAACTAGTAGAAGTTTAACTATGCTTTAACTTTCTAACGCTCAACAATATTAAACAAATACGCAGCAGTTTAAGTCTTCTCAACTTTCCAATGCTTCAGTGCTAAAATGAACGCTGCAGTAGCTTTATAGTTACTAACTGTAGTTACTAAAAAGAAAGGGTATTTCTAAATTTTATGTAGCATTTATTTCTTTAAAGAATAGATTTAACAATTTAGAAAATAAAAATTTGAGCATTTGTTTTTTTTATCGTGTATACTTTATCTAAATACACTAAGTGTGGCCAAGTCATTTCATGGTCATATCTTGTTAAGCTTAAAAACATCTTGATTAAGATTTTAAAAATAATCATGTCACTTTCTGTATTTTTGTTTATTAAATAGGATTTGTTTTATGTTTATATTAATTAGTTTTATTTTTATGTTATATCATAAATGAATAATGATTGGTAGTTAGTTTATTGTTTATACTTTGTTTAACATCTAGCGGTCTCCACAAAACTAAGTGGTTGGTTGGTCTATTAGTGTTCACTAGCCACTTTACTTGTGATTATGCTAGTTAAATACTATTTACACATATAATAAGGGCATGTATAGCACCATTTTATTGTACTAGTATACACCATTTCTTAACATATATGCTACTAGCACACCCACATAGTTTGTGGCTCGATTGCGTCGATAGGGATTGAATGGAAGACAATTTGGAATTTTTTTTATTCCTCATATTCTTCTAGTTAAACTGGTTCAACTGTAAATTATCCATGCCTAGCAACATGTTATCAGAGCCATTCTTCCTTATCCATGTATCAACTATAATTTTTTTATGTTCTTTTTTTCTTTTTATCTTGCATTCTTCTAGTTATTTCTTATGAACTCTTAGTTATCCATTCATCATTTATGAATTATCCATGCCTTGCTACTAGTTATCCATTCATTAGCTAGCTACCAGTTATTTTTTATATTTCTTTTTTTATAATTGTTTATTTCAAATTTTGAACGAATTGCATAGAATCAATCTTGATAGTACACTTGTCTCATCCTCATTCGTAGATGAAAAACCATAGGTCGTAGTGCACCCCAAATCTTGAATAGAAACGTCTATCGACGTAAATATACTCAATTTGTTAGTAAGATACTTGATTTCTAATAAGATTAAAAATAGTTATCACCACTTTAAGAAACTATAAATAATGTCACAACAAGAAAATCTATCTTTTAGCAACTCAAGTTAGCACCACTTATACTTTATGGTGTTAAAGTGGTGCTATAAGCACCACTTACAATTTTGTGGTGTTAAGGTGGTGGTATTAACACCACTTACATTTTGTGGTGTTAATGTGGTGGTATTAGCACCGCATATATTTTGTAGTGTTAAAATGGTGTTAATCTTTGTTGAAAATTATGTTTTACACGTGTATATTAAGAGAAATGCCATGTTGAAGAATACCATAAAGTCGTGCTAATAATTATTTGTCACATGGACATGGACATGTACATATATGATTTGTTTATGATATTTTCACCATAAACACATCCACTTCACAAATACTTGTTTTGTAAATAATTTAATTTAATTATTTATAATTTTATCCCAACAAATGCAATTTCTTATTTTTACACTATTTAAACAAATAAATTCAATTGATTCAATTTAATTCAATTATTCATTTTAAAAACTATTTTAAAAATAAATACTTAGGACGCTTAATATTGACAAATAAAAAAAAATCATTAGTAGCAATAAAAATTGATTAAATTGAAATTTGATTATTCAATTGAAACTTTTTATGTTGAGCTTAGTAAATTTGTTGATGGACATTAGTATCATTATTACATTTTAATCACTAGCTTAAGTGCATCTTTAGCACCACAAGCTAGCCCCACTTATATTACATGGCGTTAATATGGAGAAATTAGCACCACTTACATTATATGGTGCTAAAGTGGTGATAGTGTTTTTTAATTTGATTGGAAATGACATGCCACATCATATATGTTGATTATAGAAGTGGTGAATGATACTTTTACAAGTATAATAAGGTTGTTATAAGTTCTTCTCCACATTGACACCTGCAAATAAATTTTAATTATGAGGTTTTGCACCAACCATAAAATAAATTCCCAAGTAATTATTTTTCTAAACAATCCACTTCAATGATTTATTTTTTTTATTTTATTCAATCAACTAAATGTTTCTAATATTAGGCTTTGCCCCTAATATATATATATA
>LPNX010132883.1:103977-245115 GCA_001517045.1 Pseudotsuga menziesii
CAAGCCGTATAAATTTATGAGATCATAAGTCGTATAAATGAGAGAGAGAGTCAACAAATAGTTCAATACCTAAACAAGCCCTACATAAAAAGAATAATAATTTAATAATAATAAAACGAAGAATCAAAATAAATGATATTTGGGCTATAACATATTCTTATTAATCATAACAAGACTATAGAACACTATAGAACACTGTATAAATTGTTGTTGATAAGAATCTAGTAAGGTATAATGAACCTTGATGCATGTTACAAATGGGGATCCTCGAGGAGGACACAAGTAGTTGCTAGGATATGTTTTTCAGATATATTAGGTGATAAAAGAAGTAAAATAGTAAAATGACATCGACAGGTTGATCAAGTAAAGGTCCCAGTGGGACTACGATAACTAATGAATTCTAGCAGTAAGACAACTATATTATACATCATAATATCTTCTTATAATCGTATGTAATGCCCATAATTGACTAGACATATCGACATGTTACATTTTATTTTATTAGTAAACATTGGACTCAGTTCGACTGAGTAAACCATATTTTATGACATGATAGATGTTGCTACTATGTCTAAGATGTTACTATGCTTATGTTGATACATTGATTGTAATTGTGAAGTTACTATGTTATAGTTCTCATGATATTCCTTTGTTCATAAAGATAGTGTATTTTTTCATCATTGATAAATGTAATAGATAAAAATGATGTATGGATATCGACCCATGATGTGATCAATTTAATGAGTTATACAATGAAAGGAAATGTTGTTGATAATATGAACCAACTGATGATTGAATGGAGATATTATTATGAATGTATGTTTTCAAAGTACTAATCTGCAGGACACATGGACTCTGTAATAAATGGATACTTTATATGAAGTGTGGTATCGTACCTATTTCTGCAGAAGAGCCTTGATTACCAAAATTGATGATACGATGACACAGACCAATAATCTCGATAGCAGGAAAGTATGTTTGATAGGGTATATAGACCCATGATCTTGAGAGGGATGGATGTGTTCCACCCTATGTTTTTATGATACCCGAGGTTGTGGGAGGGCAGTGCTGAGACACGCTCCCCATGTTGTTGTGATGACGACGGTCGGGTACCCGAGGTCGTGGGAGGGCCGTGCTGAGACTGCACGCTCCCCATGTTGTTGTGATGACGACGGTCGGATGCCTGCTAGGAGAGGTTAGGTCTGTTGTTCATCCGATGCTATCGCTCCCAGGTTCTTATGTGGTCAGATCGGTGAAGCCGACATCCACTTTACACTAGCAGAGGAAGGTAGGGAGGATGTGGACGTAGGTTAGGATGGGTGGACATTTTAGTTATTATGGTTGAAGGTTGGACAATTATGATACCGGACTAATGATGGTAGGTACCAATCTTAACTGACTAATTATAAGAACATTATTGTTAAATAAATGTCACAAGAAATCCTATTATATCTGTATATGGGTCAGGTTGCGTGAAATATTATTTGTACCAGTTAGAATTTAGGGGTTTTTGTTATAGTACATGTGCAGCCTGTGCATGTACTGGCCATGCATGCACACCTCACACATGCACGCTAGTATGAAATATTTAAATAGTTGGATAGGTTAACTAAGTAATTGTGAAATTCTTTGAACCTATAAATGTACCATGAATTGTTTTAAAGCTACAAAAGTACCTTGTATCACTATTTTGACCATAACTTCAGGACAAAGTTTCCTAAAAAGTACCTTGTATCACTATTTTAACCATAACTTCGGGACGAAGTTTCCTGAAGGGTGGGTGTATGTAATGCCCCATATTAACGTTAATTAAAGTTTATTAGTAAATACTTTTATTAAATTAAACTTATACTATATGAATGATTAAATTTTATTAGTAAATACTTTTATTAAATTAAAACTAATTATTTTACTCACTTTACAATTGCATAAAAACATTAAAATTGGTAATATATGACATTTTTGACACGTAAAAGTCAAGAGAAATACATTACACATGTCAGACCTATCGGAACGGCACTACCCATGATAAAATAAAATAATAATGAAAGAGGCGGTGGAAGGAGGTATAAGGAGGGAAGGTTGGACTTTATTTTGGAAAAAGAAATTGGACTCTGCATGAGGAAAACGAAGAGGAAAAATACTTGAGGAGGGGGACAAATCAAGGATGAGAGTATCTGTAAACGACTGAGACTGAGAAGATATAGAATGGAGAGGAAGTTGCTCTCGATTTTATTGTTCTGTGGGATTGGGGGCTAGGAAACCCGTGGGTTTCCTAGGGCCAGCACATGATGAGAGCTGGTCGGCAGGGTGGCACATCATTTTGTTGATTAAGGCTCGGACGGAAAGCTGGAAGAAGAAGGAGCCTACAGGGTTTACGGAAAACTGTTGGATCTACCACAATCTATTTCCAGGTATTTAAATTTCAGGTATATAGATATTAAATTCATGCATGCTATTATGGTCTAATTTATGAAAAATTCATAAAGTTATCAACATGTACAGTTCAAAATTTTTACTTGAATATGTTTACAGTTCATACTTATACTTACATATGTCTATAAATTTATAAAACAGACCTGGATATAAATCTGTAATGCAATCTAAAATGTTTTGATAGAGAACATTACAGAGAATTGGACACAGTGCTCTAACCGTTAGGTAGAGCACTACATGACATATCAATGGATTGAATCACCACACATGATCTATCAAGGGATGTTTTCACCTCTTAGTGGGGATATTAATTACATTAAAATGATTTGAATAGTAGATATTGGTCTTAGGATTATGAACATGGTCTACAAATAAAATAATATCTTTACACCCTTAAATAAACTTTTATGCATAGATGACCAATAACAATACCTAAACCCACCATAAATGATATCTGAAAGATACCCTTTACCTAATATTGGTATGTCGATGACATTAATAATTTGTAAAACATTATGTATGGGTATTGGAGATAAGAGCAAGGTTGGGGGATAAACGCAAAACTGAGAGAATAAAGGAAGCTTCTAGTTATATAAGTCTTATGGAAACAACTCAATATACAACATAACACCTCTCAACGGTATTTTTTTCTTTTGAGTGGGGCTACGGGAGCATTGGAATATTTTCAGTAGTAGGTATGGATTTCAAGGAGTTAGACATGGTTTGGGGAGGAAATATGGGGATAAGAATTCAATTAAATATTATAGGTACTCATGCCCATAAACAATACCTAAAACCACACCTAAATCCTCTCAAGGTTATCCTCACCTTCAAGTGGGTCCATACAAGTGCCATTAGAACATTTTGGATACTATGTATGAGTCTCTATGTCTTGAAAATGATTGAGGAAGGAAATATAGGCCTTATTCCATAAATTAAAATTACATGCATTTAGGTTAAAGAATAATTCCTTGATCAACCACACATCAACCAGTGAAGCATATACTTGTCCGAAGTATGTGTCTTGAGGCTTTAGACATGGTTTGTAAAAAATGCTTGATCCTAATTCATTAAATGCATATTAATGGAATATAGCCCCAAGAATGATTCGTTGAGCTAAAACACAATCGCAACTAGATATTTCACCTGAAAATGGTGATGTGCACACCATTATGAATTCTTTTCACATAAGGTATTATTTACAAGGCCTTGAACATGGTGGATGGAGGAAACCTAGGCAATAGGCCCTAAAGGGATATTTTGTGCTTCCAATGCTAATAAAAATTCCTTGAACAAACATAAATGACTTCTTAAGAGGATCCTTCGCCTTCAATAGAGAATATTGGAATTGTTATGATATTTTGAAAAAATCTGTAAGTATTGAGGCCTCAAACAAGATAGAGTGATGAAACATTATACTTAGTCCTAAAAGTATCCTTTGCAACTCAAGGGCCATGAATAAACGCTTAACCTATTGCACATGGCCTCTATGTAGGATATTTCACCTCTAAGTTGTAATATGGAAACATTATACGTTTTTTAGAACCAAGCATGGATTGTGGAACAATAGACATGGATAAGAGAGGAACCTAAGACTTAGTATCTAAAATAAGCTTTTAGGTATCCTACTTCAAGAACAACACCTTGAACCCTGACACTCGATCTCCTTAGAGTATCATTTTCCTCTAATATAGAATATGAGTAGGTAGGGACAACAACATAATGTTGAAACATCACATGTGATCTCTTGGGGGTATCCCTAGACACCAAGTGGAGATATGCGTAGCATTAGGAGATTTTGAGCACTAGGTTTACATGTTGATGTATTAACCATGGTTGGTCTAGGAAGCTCATGCATTGCGATATATAAGAATCTTCTAGGCCTAAAGGTATAGCAATGTTGTCTCCAACTACCAAATATAACCTCTCGAGGGGATGTTTTTCCTTATAGTCAGAATATGGGAACTGTTAAGAAGTTTTAGAGAATTAGGTATGATTCTTGGGGCCCTAGAAATGCTTAAGGAATGGAAACTAGGCCTTAGGACCTAAAGGAAGCTTCTAGGTATCTATAGCCAAGAATGACTTGTTGAAAAACTACAATAGAATGACATGTTCCAGGAAAGAATACCATGGATTTTCCCTAGATAAATTGTCATGGAATTCAAATCCATTAGAATTTCCTCAAAGCACCATGCAATATTTTGGAGTGGTGTCTATAGTGATATGTGTTTAGATATTTTGGTGTTTGGGCCTTAGACATGGTTAGCGGAGGAGACATAATCCTTAGGATCTAGAGGAATATTCTAAACATCTATAACTAAGTAGGTTTCCTCCACCGAATACACATAACCTATTGAGGGTAACACAAGCCTATGATTTTGGATGTTGGTGCCATTAAGAAGTTTTATAATTATGAAGGTGTCCTAGGGCCTTCGAAATTGAATTCTAGGGATGAAGACCATACCTTTGTCTCTAAATAAACCATTGAGAAATTAGGTACATCCACAATGCCTTAAACATCCAAGCATGACTTGGCATGGGTATCCATGGTGCTATGTATCTAGGTCTTCTGGTCTTAGGGCCCTATGCATGGTAATGGAGGAGACCTGCAACTCAATACCTAAAGGAATATTCTAATAATCTAGGGGTAAGAATGTTTCCTCCAATGATAGGTGGCATCTTGAGGATATCATTGGCTTATGATTGATGATGTTTGCTCCATTAGGTGATTTTTAGAAATATGTATGTTCCCTATGGAATTGGGAATGGATTTCAATGGAAGAATACCATTCTTTTGACCATAAATAAACCATTGTTTCATTAAGGGATTTTCATTCCATTAGTGTATTTTAAACAATAATTCACCTATGAGTGATTATGGAATTTTTATTATTTGTTTTTTATTAGTATTTACATGTATCATGGCCCCGAGGATGACGTCTCAAGGAAAATTACCATGCCTTTGGCCATAAAAAATGATTGAGGCATCTAGATCAATGAATAATACCTAAAGAACCATGCATGAACTTGCATGGATATCCATTCCACTATGTATCCATGTCGTGGGGCATTGAGGCCTTGACCATGGTCAAGGGAGGAGACTTTAACCTTAATCCATAAAGGAATCTTCTAGCTATCCAAGGATAAGAATATTGCTTCAACCAACCATGCATAGCATCTTGAGTGTATTGTTGGCCTATGGTTGAGCATATTAACACCATTATGTAGCTTTGAGAAGTATGTAAGTGTCTTATGGTCTTGGGAATGGTTCTCTTAAGAAGAATATCATGGATTTGGACCTAAAGAAAACATTTAGGAATCTAGAGCCATTAACAATGACTAAAAGCACCACTCATGATTTTGCAAGGGTTTATATTGAGATTTGTGTCTAGGTGTTCGGGTCTTGCAGCATTGGACATGGTTAATGGAAGAGACCTAAACCTTGGTCCCTAAATAAATATTTTATCCATCCATGGCTAAGAAGGTTTCCTTCACCACCCACACATGACCTCTCGAGGTGTTGTGGGCACAAAATATCCCATTTTTATTGATAAAATGGGAACCCCATTTACTCAGCATTAAGGTAATATCTAAGGTTATTATCATGCTTGTGGGGTATCATTCATCATTATTCTATCTTTTCATGTTTTGGTTTGAATAATTTTTTATTCAAAACCTTATTTTTTGTTTTGTTTTGTGGATCATGGAAAATATAGTCTTTTTTTGTCAAATATGTTACTTCCTCAATCTACATTCCACATTCCGCAATCCGTATAACAGAAGTCCTTTTTTGGGGGGGTTTGAAATTTATTGTTCCACAATCCGCAACCTGCAATGCAGATTGCGGTTGTTAGAATCCTGTTTTTTTCACCTTTCCGCAATCCACAAGCCACAATCTGGATTGTGGATGTCAGAAAGTATTTCACAATAAAAAAATCAAGTTATCAGTCCTGCAATTCCAAAACCCACAATACGTATTGCAGAAATCAGAAATAATAAAAATATAATAAAACTACAAGTCGCACTTCCGCAGTTCCACAACACGTAATGCAGATTGTGGATTGCGGAAATAAAAAAATAAGATGGTAAAAAAAGTTCATCTGCAATTTCCTTTCTCACTTTTCCTCTTCAATCTCAATCGTTTATCTCTTTTAAAATATAAGATCCAGGTTCATTTCACCGTTGAATTTAGTTGTTTAATTATTTCAAATTTCTATTCTAATTTTTCCATTTCCAATTGCAAATTTTAACCTACGGCGGAATATTTTTACTGCAATTTCTAACCAAGTCAACAGATTTACTTCTCCCCAATGGATTATTGGTAAGTTCTTCAAATATTTTACCCTCCATTTTTCCAATTTTAGAAATTTAATTTGGGTTAAAATTAATTCATTTTCTTTATTTTTATCAGACTTTTCCTGTTACCTTTCAATCATGTCAAGAAATACCACGTCCAAAACCTCCCTAAAATATCAAGTGGTGCTAGAAGAGATATCCTTCCAAAAATTCATTGATGGAGTATTCCCCAAGTTAACTAGAGCTAAAAGGAAAGGGTAGCGTAAGTTTCATCTTGACCTTGGATATCTAGTAATTTAGAACTCCACTCGTGCAAGTGTACATGGAAAAATAATCATCACTATGAAGCTTGGAGAGTATCCTAAAAGGATGCATGATCCAAAGTCCTTTTTTTCAAATCATTTCACTTAATAACATATGAAGACTACCTATGCTCATCAAATGGACCTTGGTGATTTTATTTATCAAGGGGCTAGTTCTTTCTTTGAGGTTTTAAGTAGAATATGTTCTCCTGATGAGAAGAATTTTATTTTCCAGTAGCAACAAGAGCTTAATAATAAAGAGATCCATTATATAAGGTTTTAATTGTCATTAGAGGAAAAGGAATAGAAGAAATTGGTGGAAAAGGAAGCTCAAAAATCACAAGCCAACACCTCTTCCATGCAGGATGATCAAGCAGGAGACCATGGAAAATCTAATTTTGAGTATCCTACATGACCTGAAACTTCATCTATTCTTGATGCTCTAATGA
Source organism: Pseudotsuga menziesii (assembly GCA_001517045.1). Taxonomy (NCBI): domain Eukaryota; kingdom Viridiplantae; phylum Streptophyta; class Pinopsida; order Pinales; family Pinaceae; genus Pseudotsuga; species Pseudotsuga menziesii. The sequence goes on from LPNX010132883.1 coordinate 111,461, forward strand.
GGTCAGCAGAAATGAAGAATATTTTAGAATTGATGAGCTCAATTGTTGAAGCACAGGAAACAACTTCTACCCCTCCAGGAAAGAAGTAAAGGATTGAAGCTCCAATACCACAGGTAAGCATGATTGAAATATAAGACAATGTTATTGAGTAGGGAGAACTCCCCACCAATTTCTCATGTCCAATCACTATCCCTATCACCCTACCAACAAGTATCTGAGTAACTCAGACATATGTGGATCCACTTGAGGGTTTAGTCAATGATGTTTCATTCTATGATATCTATTTCTCAGGAATCATCATCCCTACCAATGACGCATATTCTTTGTCTTTATCCATTCCAACCACTATTCCTTCTATCACTTTGACCAATATTATGAAAATTGAGTCACGGTAATCTGAGGACCAAGGCACAATCTTACATAAGACTCAAGGTCAATTTACTCACAAAATGACATAACAGTGCTGCAATTAGAGTTGCGGTTGTATATTATCAATAATCAATCAGAAGTAAAGATACAATGTCATACACTTACATGAATAGCAAGACAATTCGAATTCCCAATATGACATTCGAATTGCACACATGAGAGTGGCTTAGATGTCAGTTAGCCACACTAAACACATCAGTTAACCACTAATGACAATCAATAATTGACTCTAACTGAATCAGAGGCTGTTATGAATGATTCTAACTGAAGAGAGCTCGACTACATGTCAATCAGTAGGTGGGGGGGAATATCTAACTTCAGTTAGCTCCGATGAAGCGAACTGAACTGAACTGAGTCAACAAAATTTGTTGGAGGTGCGCTAGATCACTCCAGTTAACTAGAAATTTCCAAAAATTGACAAAATAGTGATGGAGGTGCCTTTACAGCTGCATTTTAACTGAAAGTACATGGAATAACCATCAATTAACTAATTTGGGGTGCTTAGGTCATGCAGATAAACCCATATTTTCTCCTTGATTGAAGGAGGAAGCTCAGTTAGTCTCCTTGATTGAAGGAGAAGACATAGTTAGCCTTTCTAATTGAAGGAGGATGATCCAGTTGATGATGCAGTGACATATTCGATCCAATAACTTAGGATAAGGGGTAAAATAGGCCAATTAGGTGAAATAAACATATGGGTTGGAATATGACTCCAACACCCCCCCCCTTAACATATCCTCATGTGGAGGAGTAAAAAAAATAGGGCCCCGGCAACAAAGGCCATAGGTCACCCTTTACAATAAAGTAACTCTAAAATGCTCAAAAACTCTAAGTGAAGAAAAGAGGAAAACCCAGTGGGAACAAAACCCTCCCCTCAAACTGAAAACACTACAACAAAAACCTATTATTGGCATCTCTTTTAGCTTTCTTTTTAGAGTCCACTATCACTTTTAGTGTATTTTTCTTCATTTTTTAGACAAAGTGGACGCTTTCCCATAGGATGGCACTTTTAATGGCGTTATTTGCGTCCCTGTTTAAATGTTGGCGCTATTTTGGATGCTAATTAGCGTCCCAATTAGTGTCCTTATTAGCGTCCTTATTAGTGTCCCAATTAGCGTCCCAATCAACATCCCAATCAGCATCCCAATTAGCGTCCCTTTTTAAAAGTTGGCATTATTTTGGATGCTAATTAGCATCCCAATTAGCGTTTGAATTAATGTCCCAATTAGCATCCCCATTAGAATCCCAATTAGCGTTCCAATTAGCATCCCAAGTAGCATCCCTTTTTAAAATTTGACATTATTTTGGATGCTAATTAGCATCCCAATTAACGTCCCAATTAGCATCCCAATTAGCATCCCAATTAGAATCCCAAATAGTGTCCCAATTAGCATCCCAATTATCATCCCAATTATCATCTTTTTTTAAAATTTGGCATTATTTTGGACGATAATTAGCATCCCAATTAACGTCCCAATTAGCATCTCAATTAGCATCACAATTATCATCCCAATTATCATCCAAATTAACATCCCAATTAGTGTCCAGAAAATCATCCCATATAACGCCAAGAATAGCCTCCAAAAAACGTCATGAATAGCATAGCACCATATATTAATCTAGGGTTAGTGACAGGAATTGTGCCATGAATTTCGATAGGAAAAACATTCAACATAGCTCCAAGTATAGAGCTGGGAATTATGCCTAGAAAACATCCGATCTAGGTATAATTCCTGGAATAATGCCAGAAATTTCGAAAGGAACTGCGCTAGGAATTCCACTAGGTTTAGAGCTAGGGATTGTGTTCAAAAAACGTCTGACATAACGTCAGATATATCAATGTCAGTTTCATTGATCATGATTCATGTGATAGCATTTATGTGTGATGCTATATTTTATTTATGTAGAAGGAGTTCATGTCCACAAACAATGTAAAATCATATCTCCCTATGATCACTGAGTGCATAGCCCCACGCACCTCCAATCGAAGCAAGAATGAAGTGTGTTTCTGGATCTAATCATCGACAAAAACAATCATTGGGATCCATGACCTTTGCACCAAGAACCATAATCGATCTATAATTCTCCCAACTTGCTTGCACACACTAAATATCGCAATTTAACATGCAAAGACACCACACCAACAAAGCTTTATCCCCAGTAGTGGGCTATGGCCTGATGGATGGATTATGAGCCCACAAAGCTTTCTATCGCATAATATAGAAATAAAACTAGTTTTGATGTTTGTTAAAAGGATTTTGCATTAAAAAAAAAATCCTGATCGAAACAGAGAAAAAAATATATGAAATGTAATATACACAAAATATTCTATCATTATTTTGTTTCCAATATGAATTTGTGCCAATTGTTGGATATCATGGAACTTGATACTAGTTCATCACCTTTTTTTGGTATTTCCACTGCATCAGTCTAAGACTTTAAACTTTACAGTGAAAAAAACTAAGTCAGATGTGTCCTTTTTTGAAACGTTTTTAAAGAAAACTAGAAAAAACTTCACTGCTATTTATTGTTCTACCCATATGATAAGTTTCATATCTTTTTATTTTTTCCCTTTCCTTTAGTTCTATGTAGTTTTGTCAGTTACCTTTTCTATAATTCTAGTTTCATTGGGCGAGTTCCGATCGAGGTATAAAAAAAAAATTCCTCATGCACAGTGCCTCTAAAAACATCATATGAATAGTATAATAGAGATTAGATCAAATGATGTGCCTTTATTTGACTGGCTGCAAATTAACCAGTGTTTTCTTTAATCTCTTAACTCTGATTAATTCAAGGTCCAACTTTCACTTCTTTGCTGGTGTTTTTATGATTTTTGTAGGATTTAGATAAAATTTTACCAAAAATGGAACAAGTTTCTTCCCAAAAGAGATATCAAAATGCTTAACCATCCAAACCCTTGCTCATTCTTGCAAACATACAACTTCTTAGCTAATTTCCCTTGGTTAAAATTCTCTGCGCCATACTGCCCATGATATTTCTTTAGGTCTCTGCTATTTTTCTTTGCTGGAGTCCACAATATTTATTCACTCTGATTCCCTTTGACTTGTATTCATATTGCTCAGCCTCACCCTTTTGTGACACATAAGCCTTGATAGGAGGCGTGTTGATTGAATTGACTTGCCTTGAAGCTAAATTTGAAACATCTTGCTTTTTTGGAGAAGGCAGCACTAGTGTAGTCACGCTCTATAGATTTTAGTCTTCCATTTTTGGATCACCCAATGATTCAATAGACATTTTAGCACGTGCACTCATCTCATCCTTATCTCCAATCTGCATACATATTCTTAGAGTACATTGAATATTCAAACCATGGTTCCATCTGCTTATCCTCTATCCATTTAGCAGGAGCTGAAGAAAACCTTATAAAGGATTGATATGAATCTGAAGATACTACAGGTTTCTTACTACCTCCTGTTTTTATTGCATCTTTTTGGATCAATGTGCCTACTTAATTCTTATTACCACAAGAGCTCAGAATTTTCTGCCATTTCTTTAATTGTGCAGAAATCATAATTGAGAGATTTGGATTGAATACTCTACACTACATAATCATACTAGAGAATAAGGGTTATTCCTTTCATGTCTTAGTGTGTTTACGAGATTTCCTTATTCATCTCATAAGCTTAGTGACGGTGCCATCAAACCCGTCAATAACCTGTACTAGTGATGGGAGGGGTTACGCTCAGTCCTTTCTTTCACTATTATGGGAATATGAAAACAACTCGGATGTATACTGGTTTAATATCTTTTAAAGAAGTATAACTTCACCACATAACTAACATGTACCTCATCAGTTTTTAAGGTTTGAAAATTAACGCTTTTGGAGAGACAACGTTATCCTTTTTCTTTTTTTTGTTACAAGTTCTTTTAAAAATGTCTAAATTGTTAATTTAATTTCCTGGATCAAAGGATAGTTAAACCCTTGTAATGGACATTGTGTATGGATTTGATATTGATAGTAGTGATTATGAGTAATGTAATGTGTATATTATGTATTGTCTTTAAAGGATGGATGTATCTCGATACAATGTTCATGGATTATGGTAATTGCTTAATGCGTTCTATTATAAATCTCTATTATGGATCCCATGGACTGAATAAGGTATTGTAAATCTCTTGTGCAATTTAGTATCTAGGCTAAAAAAAAATTTCTTTATTTGTCTCATCCCCAATTAAATAGATGAAGCATATTTACAAAAAATATGTATGGACACACAATAAATGTAAACCAAGAAAATACTTACAATCTTAAAAGACTCATTGTCATACTCATCATCATCATTTCCATCATCATCATCACCATCATCCTCATCCTCATCATCATCCTCACCGCCATTAGCATCATCATCTTCATCATCATCATCATCCTGATCATCATCATCATCCTGATCATCATCATCCTGATCATCATCATCATCATCATCATCATCATTATCATTGATCAAGGGAGGAATGAGATTAGATGATGTTCATGAACTCCTCATCATCCCTACTCGTCAAAGCACCAATCTAGTTATAGGTTTACAACTACTTAAGAGTGTGAAAGAAGTGGTACTCCTCTTTGACTTTTGAAGGGCTCCTCTAGATCTTAAGAGGGTGAGATTCAAGAGAGTAGGAAAATCCATTTTCCATAGATGAGTCATACCTTAGGAACCTTGGTAGGGCTAAGCCAAGCCTTTATTCTATGTCACAAAAAGTTGCAAAGCTTATGGCCAAGGAGACTAAAATTAATGGAATGGGAGGTTGACTTGGAAGGATGAGAAGCTAAACTCATATAACTATCTTGGTTGTGATTTTATTCGGAAAACGAAACATCTAGGTCCTTTAAGACATGTTACTCGTAGAGATGAGTTTTAATCACCATTGAACTAGGATTTAGATATGCATGATTGCAGTGAGATTTGTTTCTAGGTTGCAGGGGAGTAAACCAAGTGAAATGGAGATAAATGGAGGGAGGGGGAGTAACCCTAGATGTTTCTAATATGCAGGAAGAAGTGTCTCTCTTTCTAGTGTAGGGGAATCCATCTCGGACCAGTTGCAGCTTTCACCAGTTTGAAAGATTGAAACCAGAGGAGTATAACCCTTTTGAGTGCTCGCTTCTCAAGTATCCCCCCCTAACCTATAGATTTCCCAGTATATAGCTATTTCTAAATCAAAGGTTTATCTCCACTTGCTAATACCTATATCATGGATGGCCCCTACAATTCTAATAACGTTTTAGTAACCGCTTCAGCTCCTAAACCACAATAGGTGAGACCTCTTAATGCTCCTCATCCATTCATTAATATTCTCTCAAGGTTGTGCTTGGTTTGCTTCTCCTCGATACGCCGATACATCGCCTCGAAGAATTTATCCCTTTCCACTTCACCCCCAAAATATAATTACCCAATAAAATTAACATAATATGCTTTTTCCCAGATGTGAAAGATTTGTATCAGAGAGGCTATTATATTAAGTCACAGTAAGCGTGGTGAGAGCTATTTTGAGGTAGTTTAAATGGTCCACATGCCTCATCACATGTCACAAGTTGGCCATTTCATTCACACTGAAGTATCCCGTTTCCTGGATTAGCTATTTGCTAGAGGGAACACTCGATTTACAAGCAGTAACATTGGTATTCACCAAATCCCTGCCCTTGGTAGTCTTATTCGCGGGGTGAAAATTGAAACAAAACCTATAACTGAATAAAACCATTAACAATATTTTTATAATTTTAAGAAACGTGGACATGAATAAATCTTTGTTGTCGCTACAATTTGGAAATTACTGGGTCAAGTTCCAATTGCTTTCTAATATAGGGATTTTATAATCAAAATCGTGAAAGAAGAAATCCATAAAATTTTGCAGTATCGGGGCTAGGTGTCTGTGATTCAATATCATTCTGATTTAGAAGTTTAGAATGTGTTGGTTTTACTTTAAGCAGCTCAAAAACTCATGAAAATTGTACCCATGGAGTATATTTTCCTAATGGGTAGTCTATTTCACCATTTTGCAAAGTTTAGCACACCATGAATACGCTTTCTCTGAGGTGATTCGTAGTTTTCTCATCAATTTTGTGCAGTTACATCAATTCACTGTGAATTTGTAGTGGCGTTATTTATGATTTTGCAGTGCATTAATTATCCTTCATTCTCCACGAACATAGTAACTAATTACATCTATGTATTTTCAACAAATTTATAGGTTTGAAGTAGACCTGTTAAAGGAATTGGCCATGAGTTTTCCTCTGGAGCAATCCTGTCCAAGGGAAATTTCAGCAGGTAGATATGAGTTTGGATGGGGAGCCTCACTAGATGCAGCCATAAGTAAAGGACCCACCAAGCACAACTATGCCAACACCACCATTAGTCCTGCCTTGATAGCCATTGTTGTAGTTTTAGGCAGCACTTTTGTGGTGGTAAGTTACTACAAGATTTTTGCCAAGTACTGCAAAGCTTCTTGATAGAGACCTTTTTTCAGGAGGAGAGATAGGAGTTTGGACTAATATACAATTTGATGCTTATTTAGTGGAAGGATTCCAAGACCCAGAAGGTTGGTAGATAATTACTCAATCATATGGCCTGGATGAAGCTATGATCAGATCCATTCCTCTGTGCAGACTCGCCGAACGATTTATGTAGTGCAGAGTTCTGAAAGCTCACTTTTTAATTATGGGTTTCAAAATATTTTATATTTGGATTTATTTGGGAGAACGAAATCTCTCACTCTCGGATGGTTTAGCTGTCGGAATATATTTTGGTTTACCAAACATAATGGTGGATTAAACCAAAATATATAGTTTAAATGGTCATAACATAAAATTGAAATAAAACAACCACTTAAAGAACTATGAAGGAAACTGAATGAATGGTACCACCCAATAAATCCCTTGGCTAACTCTTTCTAGGGCCAATCCTTCATCTATCAACACAACTCATAAGGATCATTTTGGAAGGGTGGTTCTTCGATTAACTTGGCCAATAAGATCCTAATCAACACTTTAAAGTCTTGTCTAAATAAAAATTCATTTTAAACTATGGTCTAAAAATGATTTCTTTGGTTTAGTGGCGAGCTATGGTCTAAAAAGGCTTTCTTTGGTCCAGTGGTGATAATGAAAGGGTTGAGAGTTTGATAAAGCATAATTGATTGATCGAATTGATGAGAGAGATTCATTAAAAATTTCTTTAAGCACTCACGTTGTTGTCTTTGATATGCATGTTAGTATAAACATATAGGTGTTTGATGCACATTACAATGGCGAATATTTGGTACAAATTAAACTTGGGAAGTAGTGATGTGGTATAAACACACTAGTATTCTTTTTCACACACTTGTGGTGTTGTGACCTAGTTAAATAGGCATAAATTTCAATCATATGATATGCATTACACAACATAGTGCAGTGACTCATGTTGTAGACATAACATATTGAAGTAGTTGAGGAGCTCAACAATTTGCATGGAGGGCCAATAGTTAAGACAAATCATCTTCCTTGTTTGTCTCTTCCAATTTGGAAATTTTTGTACTTTGTTCATTATACACAATATTTAATAGACTATAATACTTTGAAATGTTTGTGCCCTGATGATAAATGACATATAATGATATTGTGAATACTTGAATAGTTGGTTACTTGGATATTTTTCTCAACTTCAAGTTGTCCATACCTTGTAACACATTGTCACAAACTTAATGGGAATTTGGAGTTGCTTAGTTGTCAATATAAACATGCTAATGTTTGTCTGAATGAATATATTATCGTTTTTACCAGTTCACTAATTAATTTGAACAAGATAGTGAATAAGAAATATATTTATGCATGTATGTCATGATCCCTACTCATTGGTTGGCTCAACAAGAACAAATAATTGTGTTTTAGGAAAGTGCAAGAGGGAGTTGTATAAAACCTTATTAGTTAAGTTAATGGAATCCTTTCAAAAAAATCCTTATGAGTTGTGTTTATAAATGAAGGATCAGCATTGGAAAGGATTAACCAAGAATTTTATTGAGTGTTACTATAAACTTATATTATCTACACACAACTTTCTCTCATTTTCCCAAAATATGGAAGGTCTCTTAGATGTTTCATTTCATCACTACGAGTTAATGGTTGAAATTTAGAATTTACTCATTGGTAATAAAACCAATTTAATGGTTGAAGTATCATTTTATCATATGCGAAATTTGATTTATGGTAAAATTCAGTCCTTTCGCCTCAATACTAGCTTAGGGCTGCAGCCCCGGGAATCCCACGTGTGGGAATGGGGCGATGGAGTAAAATTCTCAGCCTTGCGGTTCAGAGGGATGAAGGGCAGGACAACACAAAAGAAAAGGTGAAGAAAAACTCCAAACTTGAAACCATTTCCCTATGCCATTGCTGATTGCCACACAAGACTTTTCATCCCCATCTTTTAATTCTGCGGGTTTCTCCAGGCTTCACCCTTAAATGCTACGCTGCTTTTATTTTTGAATGATTATTGTGCTTTTCATGGATTTATGTGAGAGATAATTAACATTCTGATGGGTTATTGTGTCTTTGGGATTTTCAGATGAAGGGTTTTTGATATTTTGAGTGGGTTTTGTGATTTGTGGCATATAAAGATTAGTAGGGGAGAGAGGGATCCGAGTTTGTTAAGTGGGTAGGAATGGAAGCAGCAGTTGGAACCAATGGAGTCATTCCCAATGTATATATGTTGCCTGTATGTAGAAGTGTAAGTTCTCGGATCTCTGGTAAGGTCACATTTAGATTGAATGATGGATTTTCCATGGGAAAATCTGAGGTTTTTTCTATTGAAAGGAGGATAATAGATCAATCTGGCATATTTGGTGGTTCCCTGATCGAAGTGGCTAACCAAAGAAAAAAATTGTTTGCTTCTGGACTTCAGAATGGTACCCCTATTAGCAGAAAGTATCGGCACATATGCAGGTCCTTGTAGGACATTGCTGCTGATGCAGGTGGTAGCGATGCGAAGGAGTTTGTACCAGCCCTGAAGAAATTCATGGGAGTTGAGACCATCACATTGAAGAAGGTGATCCCCCTTGGTATGATGTTGTTCTGCATTCTTTTCAACTATATTATTCTGAGAGATACCAAGGATGTGCTGGTGGTGGGTGCTAAGGGAAGCATTGTTGAGATCGTTCCATTTCTCAAGACATGGGTTAATTTTCCAATGGCCAATGTAGACTCAAGTACCTCATCACACCCACATATTAGTGGATGAGGTGCTTGTTCCTCTGTGTGAGTGAGATCGATATCTATGCTTAAGTTCAAATGTTGTCTTTTATTGTTGTTTCCGAAGTTTTTAGAATGCCATTTAAAAAAATTATATTTTTGTATTTTATATTTGACATTTTTCATTTTTGTTACAAGGTGACTCGACTGATTCTTGAGGCTCATGGCACAACATTCAATCAAAGAATTGAAAGAATTAGTGGAACACAACATTCACGGATACTCCGGGTGTCCTTCAGAACAGAAAAATAGGTTTTGCGTCACTGGGTTTCTCGATTTGACGTGTGGCCTTACTTGGAAATATTTTCAGAGGTAAAAGTTGATGACTTGTGAAGATTGAAATTGATAAGTTTTTTGTTTGCCTCCGTTTTGTATGCACATACCTTTTTCAGGAGTAGTGCAATTAAATGTGTACAATGCTATAACTCAATTGAAACTTGTAAAAGTAAATAAAATAATTTGAAGTAAAATTTCTTATGTGAAACACCATTAACATAGAAAACAGATTGTCATACACAATTTGTTGTTTTTGTGCCCCTAGTATATCATATGGAACTTATATGAACATAGTCCAAAACTACAAGGTAGCTTATACATTGGAGATTCACTGGTCGTTGGAAGTGGCTACCCCATGACTCCATAGTTATAAGCCACATCCTTTGGGCTTATTCTTCTTGTCTCTTGTATGCAACATAAAATTGTCACAATGACACTAAATATTCTCCAATCCCTACTGCTCTTGGGAATGTTGCCATGGGTATATGAATATATAGATGATTTTTGTAGATATGAAACTCCACTATGTCTATAGTTTTGTTTTGTTGCTTGCTCATAGGCCATATCCTGAAATAATGGGGCATTCACATTTGTAAAACCGATTCTCATGAGACTGTTGTATGCCTCTTCTTGTTGTGACTGCTTGTGCAACTGCTCATAAAATGGGGGTAATAGCCTACTATAGCTGGGTAATTGTTTATTTTTAATTTGTATGGCTACTTGTTATTTACCCTTGGATTGATGTTCTTCTACATTCTTTTTAGCTATACGATTCTAAGAGATACCAATGATGTGCTGGTGGTGAGTCGGTGACTACTAAGGGAAGCAGTGCTGAGATCATTCCATTTCTCAAGACATGGGTTAATTTGCCAATGGCCAATGTAGACTCAAGTACCTCATCACACCCACATATTAGCGGATAAGGTGCTTGTTCCTCTGTGTGAGTGAGATCGAGATCTATGTTTAAATTCAAATGTTGTCTTTTATTGTGGTTTCTGAAGTTCTTAGAATTCCATTTAAAAAACTTATATTTGTGTATTTTATATTTTCCATTTTTCATTTTTGTTACAAGGTGTTATAGATCAAAATGACACATCTCTACCTATGACCACTTTCCCATGATTTCGTCGCATGTTGACACTTCCATGACGACACTTCATGAAAGTCACTGAATGTCACTGAAAAAACACCTAACTTGGAGGACCCATATCTTGAGTTTTGTAACTTTGTTTGACCCCATCTATGCACCATTAGAAAGGTATTTCAGTTAGTTAAAACTTTCCAGAAGACTCCAAAGTTTGAAAATGCCGATAAATACCCTAAAAATGAGTTTTTATTATTATTTATGCTACTTTCCTTACGAAAATTGACGTACATACGTGAGTTGATATATATAATAGTCACATACGCCTTATATACATGAATTTATACACTACAACCTGCATATACCTCCTCATGTACGTGACTGTTGTTTTTGCAACCCACGTACGCCTCCTGAAAATGTCAAAAAAATACGTATTTTGAAATTTGGGTAGTTTGGGTAGTTATGCAACTGAATCCTTCAGTAGTAACTACTTTGTCTTTTCCCCTAACTCTTCCTTAAGCATATAAATAGAGGTAGAGAGGTCCATGAGAGGAGACTTGAATCTTTGCATTGTTATGCTAGAGGATTTGGAGCTCTCTTTGCCCATACCTTTCCCCTAGTGATCATCCACTTGTGTTGCAGAGCTTGGAGCTTGAGTTCCTTGGAGAAGAGAAGCACCAGAACCAGATCAAGTTTTTGTGAGGTGTCGAACTTGAAGAGAAGGTATACTTGTACTTGTTTTCAAGATTAATAAAGATGTGATGTCCTTCTTCTTCCCAAATCATTGTTCAATGTTTGATTGAATATTTGTTTATGATCAGATGTTGATGTTAATCAGATTATTATTTCATGTTTATTTGATTATCATTTGTTTATATGTGGTCATATTGGTTTGAGGAAGGTATAACTTGTTTTGCAGGTCTCTCGGGGAAGAGGAGCATGAGAAAAGCTAGAGAAAGCTTGGACCAACCTTCATTTAATCAGGTGTGGATCTTTCTTATCTCTAAATATTGCTTATATATACTTGTAGAACTATATGAATCCACCTTTCAACCCAGTATGTTGATGGCCTCTTAAACCCTAGCCATAGGATACTTTCCTTTACAACAGAACTGGCGACTTCGTTGGGGAGAGCCTTGTCTGTTGTGGGTTTCTTTGTCTTTCTTTCAGCCTTTTGTGAAAATTCAGGTCTTTCTTACCACTTAGGAAACCCTTCTAAGTCTGATAGCACACTTCCACTGCCTTCCTAAGGCAGTTTTTGACCTTTTTTGGGAGTTTTTCCACCCATACGTGAGTTGCAGACTGAACAGTCACGTGTTTGGTTTGGTACATGCAAATTTTTATACTATCAACCCGCGTATGATACACGAATTGTCAGTAATACAACTCATGTGTGCTTGTACACACGACTTGTTGTGCTGTCAACCTGCATATGACACGCGACCTGTCAGTAGTGAAACTTGCATATGCCCCTTTAAACAGTGTTTTTATCCTCTTTTGTGGTTTTTTCTTATGTTTGAAGGTGTTTTGGTAGGTATTTTGGGGTCCTCTACAGGTTCATGACTCTAGGGAGTTAGTGTCATCCATTTTGGTTGTTCTTTATCTATGTGGTAAGTCTTTTATAGCATTAGGGTTTTCTCTTTGCTCTTTTCCCCCACCTCCTTTGCTTGGCATGATTTTTTTGCTTATGTTTCTGGTCAGCCTATGTCAGTGATCTTTGTCTGAGTTTAGAAGCTTGTTGGTGTTGGTTTCCTTCTTCTTGTGTTGGTTAACTTCACCATGCCAAAATAGTTGACTTGTTTTTTATGCAATCCTTCCTTCCAGGCAGGGTCTATACTGACTTGAGTTCATTCTAGAGTTTGTTTGGTGGTTGTATAGCAGAGTTCATTTTGCTTTGTTCTTGTTATCTGCATACTTTTGTTTGTAGGTAGTTTTTCTTTTGCATTTATAAAATAAAAATAAAAAGAAGATATACTTGATTTTACTGCTTCCCCCCCCCCCCACCTCCTTCTTTGGCTTGACCTTGTTGGACAAGGTACTGAGCAACCTTCGTTTGTAGGTTTAGATTGATACTCGAGACTTCTTAACCTTTGTTTATGTCCGTCTTATTGCTCAGTCTCTTCATTCCAAAGTTGTTGTCTTGTTTACCTTTGTAAGCCTTCCTTTCAAGAGAGGTTGATATCCAACTTTAGGGAAACCTAGGGTTTGCTTGTGGGGTGTAGAGTAGTTGTCTATTTACTTTGCTTACAATACTTGCTTGCATTTAGGCTATTTTTTCTTTTGCATTTATAAACAAAAAAAGAAGAAAAAACACATGTTTGCTTTATATGGATGTAGATTAGTTTTTTAGTCTAGATTGCATGGCATATCATTGTTTTTGAGAAAAGAAAAAAGAATTTGTTCTTTTGTGGATTTCAAATTTCTATTTGAAAAAGAAAGAGGATAGTTTTTTCTTGTTGCATTTAATTTCTCTTTGCTTAGTCATTTTGTTTCAACTTTGAGTCAAGACACCACATAAGTTTCACGCCATTTACCCTCTGACTAGAAACAACCCTTAAAATAAACGATATAATTTAAAAATTATTAGTAAGTTTTATTTTATAGGGTCATACACCAACTAGCTCAGGCTAGACTTGTGGGATAGGGAGTTTAAACTCCCCATAAGTGTTTAAATTCATATGTAGTTGGCCAATCACTAGGTAAATCCTTTTGTATGTTGATTGTATCTGGGAAGCTCCTCTCAAACGGGAGTTAAGCACGAGGCCGCGTGGAGACTTGGACTAAGGAGATAACCTTCCAATTCCTTTTCAAAGCGTAGACCAAGGTTTTTATGCATCTAGGGATTTTGTCTTAGACAGGGTTTCGGGATTTGCTACCCTGCCCATGCGTACGAATCAGGCTTGTGACTATCCCCCCAAACTGTCAATATAGTTAAGGTAGCCTTTAGTCTCTTTGACATCTAGGGTTCATGTACAGGCACACCTTAAGGCTATTTCTGGTTGACCTTGGATGGGCTTGGAAGGTAACCCCGATCGAAGGTGTAGGAGGGCGGTGGGTGATTCCTCTGGTTGTCCCTAAGAAAATCTACAGGGATTCCAAGTAACTATCTATTAGCTTTCTTTTGGAAAGGGTATCTTATACCTATTTGTCTGTTTGGCTTTAGGAATTTTTTAGTGAGTGTTGTGTGGTTTTTCTGTACTTAGTCTGCCTTCAGGTGTGTGCTTGGTATTTTTGGTTTCTTGTTGACCTCAGACTTTGTCTCCTTGATCGAAACTATGTATAACACCCCTTTGAACACCAACCAAGAGATCCCCATGCTGGGAACTCCTTGTACTATTCCTCTCATGGGGAATGTTGGTGTTCCCTTAATGGCCACCCTGAATCTACCTGGATTCATCCTACAGATACCGGTGTGGTTGTTTTCCACTCTAACTGTCTTGAATGCTCATGATGCTTCTCAAGTAAGCTCATTATATCAAGGGCATCAAAACACTGCTTCCCCTTCACCTGTAGTTGATTCTCCTACTCCTTCTGCCTCATGTGGTGAAAGTACTAATACTAGTAACCGAGAGTCTAAAAGGAGTAAAAGAAGGAGGAATAGGAAGAAGGCACATAAGCAAGGGGGCACCCATTCAACCTCTGCAGGTCAAGTTGAACCTCACCACCCAGCCTCTACAGTCCATGCTGGGGGCACCCATCAAACCTCTGCAGGTCATATTGGATCTAAGCACTCAACCTCTACAAGTCAAGTTGATCTTCACCATCCATCCTCTGTTGATCATGCTAGTGGGATCCTTCCAACCTTTCCAGGTCACATTGGATCTAGTCACTTAGCCTTTGCAGTTCATGCTGAGAGCACCCGTTCAACCTCTGATGTTCAAGTTGAACCTCCCCATCCAACCTTTGTAAGTCATGTTGGATCCATCCACCCAGCCTCTGAAGTTCATGTTGGGGGCACACACTCAACTGCTATAAAGCATGTTGATCCTAACCATTCAACCTCTATTGTTCATGCTGGTGGTTCCCATACAACCTCTGCAGGTCATGTTGGACCCAGTCTCTCAGCCTTTGTAGGTCATGTTGGGGGCAGTCTCTCAGCCTCTGTGGTTCATGCTGAAGACAATCCGTCAACCACTGGGAGTCATGTTGACACTGTTGAAAAAACTACCTGTTCAAATCACAAGCCCAAGTTTTCGTGTAAGCTTTGTGAGGGAGACCACCTTACTTATAAATGCCCTTCTATCACGGAGGTGCGAAGAGTTTGGTTTCATGGTCATCCCGTTTTTGAACATCCTAAATTCTCTCAACATCCAGCCTATCTTAGTCAAGTTGGACCCAGTCACTCAGCCTCTGTAGTTCATGCTGGGGGAAAACTGTCAGCCTCTATAGGTCATGCTAAGAGAAAATAGTCATCCACTACTATTCATGTTGACACCGTTGAGAAAATTGGTCGTTCAAACTGCAAACTTAAGTTCCCTTGTAAGTTATGCGAGGGAGATCATCTTACTCACCTGTGCCCTGTTATTGCAGAGGTGCGAAGAGTGTGGTCTGAGACTCAAGAATTTTCTTCTCCTGAACAACCTATAGTTTCTCAATAGCTTACTCAACATTTGGTTGATCAAGTGGTCGAACCAATCTTAGCTTTGGTCTATCCCACTCTTCTTTCAGAGAGTGATCTTGATGTGATTGAACCAATGTCATCTTTGGTCAATCCCACTCTCCCTTCGGAGAGCGACTTTCATGAAGCAGTTGAATTGATTTCAGTATCGATCAATCCCACTCTTCCTTTGGAGAGTGAAGTGTCTGCTAGTCACATTTTCTTCATTGCCAATTCACAACTTACTGAACAAGGGGGCACTGAACCTGCTTCGAATCAACCCCCACCAAGCTCTTGGATTACTTCCTTTGATTGGGATAGCCTAGTTGAGCCATGCCTTCCTTCTGATGCACCTTTCCTGATAAAGGTCAAATTTGAATCATACATGATTGCTCATTGTATTGTTGATGAAGGAGCCTCAGTTAGTATCTTGTATGCTCGTGCTTGGTGAGGCATGGGATCTCCCATCCTTATGTTGACTGCTAGTCAGTTACTGGAATTTGATAGAAGAACTTGTATAGCCTTGGGAATTCTTGCTCAAACACCTATTACTTTAGGTGGGAAGACCGTCTTAGTTGACTTCATGGTAATAGAAGACCGCTTGGACTTCAATATGATCCTTGGACGTGATTATATCTATGCCATGCAAGCTGTGGTGTCAACATTTTTTTTTGTGATGTACTTTAATCATGGCGAAGAAATTGTCACTATCGATCAGTTAGATTTTCTTGATCCTTCTCTTGACCCAACTAGAGACCAGGTATTTCCTTTATCAATTCCCAGTGTTTCTATAGACACTACCCCACCACAAGTGAAATATGTGGCCTCATGTCCTTTGCGTTCAATTGCTACCGAAAAGCAACCTCTGTTTTCATGCTTACCTTCTCAGGACTTGGTCCCAGCAGTTGACCGGGTGGGTCATCCTATACAGACCATGGAGCCTGCTCTCCACTCTGTTGATCCATTTGAAAGTTTAGACATGTGTCCTATCTCAGATGATCTCCTTCCTTCGGATGAAGTCTTCCTATAGTCTTTGATACAGTCTGACCTTCTTTTGGATGTTGGTTTAGTTGTGACTAAGTCTAACCGTGATTTTCTTAGTAATCCTAATTTTCCCATGGATCAGTCTTCTTTTGTTGGTCTTGTTGAGTTTTTGGACTCTCCCTTCGAATAGCAAGTTAGTGATCCTGATAAGTTTGATTTTTCTTATGAATTTTTCAACTCCTATGATACTAAGCTTGTTCCTACAGACTCTATCTCCCTTGTTGATTTTTGCTCTCCTTATGAGGTTGATCTTACTGATTATAAACCCTCAAGCCTTGGTTCTATAGAATCTTCTTCAGTCGATATAGAATCTTCTTCAGTCGATTCTGCCTTGACTTTACCTTTTGTATAAGATAGCAAAGTCACATGTGTTTTTGCCAAAGTGACCTGCATCAAATCTTTTCTTCTGAATATGATCTTGATGTTGTTGTTTCTTGGAGACAAGATTCTTAGTTGGATTCACAATTTTTTACTGGCCTTGTCTTGTTGTTCAAGTTATAAATGCATTTGCATGTTCCTTGCTCATGCTTATGAGCTTGATGTTGGCTTCCATGCTTTTAGCTCGTTGTATAAGCCCTCATCTTTTCTCTCATCATCGCTCAACCTTGTATCATTTTTCCTTGGCAACTTGAAACCCTTTACCTTGAGGAGACATTCCCCGAGTGTCCTTATCTTTCTTTCTTTCCTTGCATTATGCATAGGTTTGTTCCTTGCATTTGGAACTAGTTTCACCTGTTTATGACAATCGTCTCCTCACATTTAGAGCATTCTTTCTGCTCTCCTTCGAGCTCATTAAAAACAGTAAGGAGGCCGCGAGTTGACTTTTTCGGACTCGTTAAAACTTCATAGGAAATATTTTGAGTTTATTTAGGCCCAGGTCTAACTCCTCAAAGTATACTTGACTGTCGAGTAAACTTGTCCATTCAGGCTCGTTAAGAATATGTGAATGGGCATCCACATTGGTGGTAGGTTATCTCTTTCTCAGACCATGTGGAATAATACAAGAAAGTAACACTCTCTTTTCTTCGGGATTGAGAAGAGTATTCTCAAGCATAGGTTTATCACTTTTCCTGACCCGAGGGACTAAATTTACGGAAAAGGAACCCTCAGTATGAGCTTAGTTTTCTCTTTTTTGTGCTCTGGACCTAAACATGAAAAATATTCCGAGTGTACTTTATGTCTTTGTCATGCTCGTTAAACACTAAAGAACAAAGCATTGAGTTTATTGTTGTAAGCCCCATTTCTCGTAATCAAATGGATCTTTCCGAGTGATCTTGCCTTCCTTCACACTCGTAAAACTCAGGCTATATGCTGCTTTTGAAGGAGCGTTGTGTAGGTGGTAATTTAACCTTTTTCGGACCTTCCTAACTAAGTACGAAAAAGGTGCGCCTTTTCTTCTTCGAAAGTTAAGAGAGTTCTTATGTGGTTTGTTTTATACTTTTTCAGCCTCTGGAGACTAAATTGGACGAAAAAAGACCCCCATGGAGTCTTCTTTGGAGTTTTTAGACTCTCTAAACTATGAAAACACCGTTGAGAATTTACTAGTTCAGGCTCGTAAAATCCACGAATCAGTGCTTTATCAAGCATTCTTCTGTCTTTTCTTCAAGCTTGCCAAAAATGAATATGGTCCCGAGTTTGCTTTCTTGGACTCATTAAACCTTTACAAGAAAGAGGGGAAGGGAAGTTCATTCACATGTTTTTTACATCAAGGCAACAAGTCTTGTTTCCTTGAACAAAGCACTAGTTTTGAGTCTATCAATAGTTGGGTCCTAGTATTTTGATTTTAACCCGATTCAGAGTTTTTTACTCCTCCCGTTGGTTTCTTTTCCAATTATATGGGAATCTATCAATGTTTACTACATTGCAGATTTGTTTCATTGGTCCTTTCGTGTCAAAATCTGCCTAATTCACCTTTTGTGTCATGCTCACTGTTCAAGGATTAAACCTTTGTCGGCCATTCTGAAGTTGCCTTGGCCTTTTGTGCCGGCCATTCCCTGGTATCAGTTCATTACATCATGTCTTCAGCTTTTCTTGTCATGAAATTCAGTACCAATTTCAGATCCAATTAGTCTTTGACTTACCTCATGTTGGATGATGAAGGATGCCTTAATTCCTTCCTTCCAACGGATCTCTTCCTATCTTTCTCTGGGAATGAGATTTAGAGTTTTATGACAGTACCTTGGGGATTGTTTTCATCAGTGGCAATTTCCCTTGCTATTGGGTAGTGGGAATACCTTAATGTCTCATACTTAATGGATTCTTCAAGTGTTCGACTTCAATTCCTATTACTCACACTTGTTAGAATGTACTAGGTACCCAGGGGACCATTTTCATTAATGGTGGTTTCCCTTGCATTTGTTAACGGTTCTCATTATTGACCGATAATTAAATGGTTTCCTCCATGTTCGACTTCAACTCCTTTATTCACATGGTTAGGATTCGTACCTTTTTTGGGCGGTTTGGATTGAAGACCTTGGGCTGACCTTGGGGACCATTTTCATTAATGGTGGTTTCCCTTGCATTTGTTAACGGTTCTCATTATTGACCGATAATTAAATGGTTTCCTCCATGTTCGACTTCAACTCCTTTATTCACATGGTTAGGATTCGTACCTTTTTTGGGCGGTTTGGATTGAAGACCTTGGGCTGACAGTAGCATCGTCATTTTTCTATTGCCCGAGTTGCGCAAGACCTTGTTATATTTTATATGACATTTTGCTGAGAAATAGATCCACCTTGTATTTTTGTGGTTATGATCAATTGTTGAGCATGGATCCACCTTGTTCATTTGTGGCCATGGATCCTTTAGATTTGATATGGTGGCTTTTTGCATATTGAGAAACCATGATAGTTTCATTAGTTATACATAAGTTGGATCCGCTTGTATCTTTATGGTGATGATTTGTATATGGACTTGTATGTCCCAGAGATTAGTTTTTTTTTACATTTATCTCTCTTTCAGGTACCTTTGTTCGAGCCTTTCGATCTTGGATTCTCTGCTCTCTCCATACTCAGCTGTTTCCTTTATAATGTATTTCGGTTGTCGTCTTCCCCTCTAATGTCATACATCAGGGGGAAGCTGTTATAGCTCAAAATGACACATCTCTACCTGTGACCACTTTCCCATGATTTATTCGCATGTCGACACTTCCATGACGACACTTCATGAAAGTCACTGAATGTCACTGAAAAAACACCTAACTTGGAGGACCCATATCTTGAGTTCTGTAACTCTGTTTGACCCCATCTCTACATCGTTGGAAAGGTATTTTAGTTGGATAAAACTTTCTAGAAGACACCAAAGTCTGAAAATGTCTAGAAATACCCTAAAAATGAGTTTTTTTTATGTACACTACTTTCCTTAGGGAAACCCACATACGTACGTGAGTTGCTATATATAATAGTCAAGTATGCCTTATATACATGACTTTCTGCACTGCAACCCACGTATACCTCCTTGTGTATGTGACTGTTGTTTTTGCAACCCGCGTATGCCTCCTGAAAATGTCAAAAAGATACGTATTTTGAAATTTGGCTAGTTTGGGTAGTTATGCAACTGACTCCTTCAGTTGTAACTACTTTGTCTTCGCCCCTAACTCTTCCTTAAGCATATAAATAGAGGTAGGGAGGTCCATGAGAGGAGAATTGAATCTTTGCATTGTTATGCTGGAGGATTTGGATCTCTCTTTGCCCACACCTTTTCCCTAGCGATAATCCACTTATGTTGCAGAGCTTGGAGGCTGAGTTCCTTGGAGAAGAGAAGCAGTAGAACCAGATCAAGGTTTCATGAGGTGTTGAACTTGAATAGAAGGTATACTTGTACTTATTTTCAAGATTAATAAAGATGTGATGTCCTTCTTCTTCCCAAATCATTGTTCAATGTTTGATTGAATATTTTTTTATGATCAGATGTTGATGTTAATCATATTATTATTTCATGTTTATTTGATTATCATTTGTTTATATGTGGTCATATTGGTTTAAGGAAGGTATAACTTGTTTTGCAAGTCTCTCTGGGAAGAGGAGCACGAGAATGGCTAGAGAAAGCTTGGACCAGCCTTCAGTTAATCAGGTGTGGATATTATCTCTAAATCTTGATTATATATACTTGAAGAACTATATGCATCCACCTTTCAACCCAGTATGTCGATGGCCTCTTAAACCCTAGCCATAGGATACTTTACTTTACAACACAAGGTGACTCGGCTGATTCCTCAGGCTCATGGTACAACATGGAATCAAAGAATTGAAAGCATTAGTGGAACACAAACATTCACGGATACTCTGAGTGCCCTTCAGAATAGAAAAAGGGGTTTTGTGTCACTGGGTTTCTCGATTTGAAGTGTGGCCTTAATTGGAAAGATTTTCAGAGGTAAAATCTGATGACTTGTGAAGATTGAAATTGATAAGTTTTTTGTTTGCCTCCGTTATGTATGCACATACCCTTTTCAGGAGTAGTGCAATTCAATGTGTACAATGTTGTAGCTCGATTAAAATTTGTAAAAGTAAATAAAATAATTTGAAGTAAAATTTCTGATGTGGAACACCATCAATACAGAAAACAGATTGTCATACACAATTTGTTTCTTTTGTGCCCTTAGTATATCATATGGAACTTATATGAACATAGTCCACAACTACAAGGTAGCTTATACACTCAAGATTCACTGTCCGTTGGAAGTGGCTACCCCATGACTCCATAGTTATAATCCACAACCTTTGGGCTTATTCCTCTTGTCTCTTGTATGCAGCATAAAATTGTCACAGTGACACAAAACCTTCTCCAATCCCTATTGCTCTTGGGAATGTTGTTGTGGTTATATGAATATATAAATGATTTTTGTAGATATGAAACTCCACTATGTCTAGAGTTTTGTTTTTTTGCTTGCTCATAGGCCATATCCTGAAAACATGGGGCATTCACATTTGTAAAACTGATTCTCATGAGACTGTTGTACGCCCCTCCTTGTTGTGACTACTTGTGCAACTGCTCATAAAACAGGGGTAATAGCCTATTGTAGCTAGGAAATTGTTAATTTTTAATTTTTAATGGCTATTTGTTATTTATCTACCCTTGGACTGATGTTCTTCTGCATTCTTTTCAGCTATAAGATTCTGAGAGATACCAAGGATGTGTTGGTGGTGACTACTAAGGGAAGTAGTGCTGAGATCATTCCATTTCTCAAGGCATGGGTTAATTTTCCAATGGCCAATGTAGACTCAAGTACCTCATCACACCCACATATTAGCAGATGAGGTGCTTGTTCCTCTATGTGAGTGAGATCAATATCTATGTTTAAGTTCAAATGTTGTCTTTTATTGTGGTTTTCGAAGTTCTTAGAATGCCATTTAAAAACTTATATATTTTGTATTTTATATTTGACATTTTTTGTTTTTGTTACAAGGTGACTTGACTGATTCTTGAGGCTCATGGTACAAGATGCAATCAAAGAATTGAAAGAATTAGTGGAACAAAAACATTCACGGATACTCCGAGTGCCCTTTAGAACAGGAAAAGGGGTTTTGCGTCATTGGGTTTCTCGATTTGACGTGTGGCCTTACTTGGAAATATTTTTAGAGGTTAAAGTTGATGACTTGTGAAGATTGAAAATGATAAGTTTTTTTTTTTGCCTTCGGTCTGTATGCACGTACCCTTTTCAAGAGTAATGCAATTCAATGTGTACAATGTTGTAGCTCAATTGAAATTTGTAAAAGTAAATAAAATAATTTGAAGTAAAATTTCTGATGTGAAACACCATCAATACAGAAAACAAATTGTCATACACAATTTGTTGCTTTTGTGCCCTTAGTACATCATATGGAACTTATATGAACATAGTCCACAACTACAAGGTAGATTATACATTGGAGATTCACTAGCTGTTGGAAGTGGCTACCCCGTGACTCTATAGTTATAAGCCACATCGTTTGGGCTTATTCCTCTTGTTTCTTGTATGCAGCATAAAATTGTCACAATGACACAACCTTATCCAATCCCTACTCCTCTTGGGAATGTTGCCATGGTTAAGTGAATATATAGATGATTTTTGTAGATATGAAACTCCACTATGTCTAGAGTTTGGTTTTGTTTCTTTCTCATAGGCCATATCCTGAAAACATGGGGCATTCACATTTGTAAAATTGATTCTCATGAGACTGTTGTACGCCCCTCGTTGTGACTGCTTGTGTAACTACTCATAAAATGGGGGTAATAGCCTATTGTATCTATGAAATCATTTATTTTTAATTTTTAATGGCTACTTGTTAGTTATCTACCCTGCATAAGAAGCATCCTTGGGAAGCTGCTACATAGTTGACTGAAGAGCCTATGTAAATGGAGGATAGGAAAAAATCTTTCCTAGTTCTGATTTCTTAGGTGTTCTTCAGTTTGTTTATTTTATGCAGATGATGCTAATTTCTATGCATAAAGAATTACTTATCTTTTGAAAGTGTTATAATTAATCCAAATGTTTCTGATGTAGAAAGATTAGTATCAGGCATTGGGTTTGAGAGTTGGAAGGATTCGCATTAGTAACCTTATTGCTAAATTATTTTTTTACTCCATCTCTTCCTCTTTTTAATATTTTATCAGTATAACTGGCAATATTTTAGTGACAGAAGGGCCAAGGGTTCCACTCCACATTCCCCTTTAACTTGGGAATTTTAGCATGTTGATGTAGGATGTATCAAATGAAATAACCGTCCAGCTAAGAGGCCAACCTGATCTTATTATTGGCAATTACATTGATGGAAATTTAGTCGCATCTTTGATTGCATATAAACAAGGAATCACTTGGGTTTTTTCCACTCATCATTGTGCTTTTGTATATCTGCTACAGCTGAAAAAGGAATTGGTTTTCTCCTTGAAAATTTTATTATCACAATATATCCTATTTGTTATCTCAGTGCAATGTATCACATGCTTTGGAGAAAACCAAATACCCAGATTCAGACATCTACTGGAAATTTTTTGAAGAAAAATATAATTTCTCTTGTCAGTTTACTATAGATCTAATTGCAATGAATCATGCAGATTTCATTATTACTAGCACATATCAAGAGATTGCAGGAAGGTATGATGTTTTCCTCCTATAGAAAGCATCTTGAAACTTATATTTAATTTTTATGTTGTTTCTCAGGGTTGTATTATGAATATGGGAGACCTGAAAACAAAAAGGACTTTTAAAAAAATATCTGAAGCAATTGGAAGTAACCAATATTTTTAATACGTATATATAAATATATGACTTTGTTTCTGCAGCAAGGATACTGTTGGACAGTACAAAAGTCACACTGCTTTCACCCTTCCTGGTCTCTACCATGTGGTACATGGAATTGATGTTTTTGATCCCATGTTCAACATTGTTTCTCTTGGAGAAGATATGCAGATTTATTTCCCTTATACAGAAAAGTAGCATCGCCATACTTCTTGTCACGTCCCCATCCCTCCGACCGACGAAGAGGACGCGACCCCATGGCATTAACCATCTAGCTAAGAGCCCTATGAACATGTGAATTTATAAAATTGCTGAAACAGAATGTTGAAAGAAATGCATTGAAGTAAAACATGCACATTTGCAACTGTTTGTCACACACAGCTACAATGATTTATCAGACATAGCGGAAACATCATACATTCATACAATCATTCATTCAACATGTCCATCATAATCATTAATAGTAAATATAGTTGCAGAAGTAGAGATGGAGAAGAGCACTTATCTTATGAATAAATCGATCCGCAACCATCTACGTCACTGCAACGTTCCACCCAACCATAGGCCAGCCTGCTCCTTAATCTGTCAGCAGCGCTACCACCCCCGAGCTGGGCATGATTATCCAAGGAATAATGGAACAAGCAGGCTTACACATAGCCAAAAAACACAAAAACATAGCCAAGACAACATAGTTGGGTTTATCAGGCCATCCAGGAGCTGGGAAAGGCTAAATGCTAAGCTGGTGAGCTCATTGCAGAGCTAGGAACACCTACACCAGAACTAGCATGACTTCTAAGACACCCACACACACCCAACACAAGGAATCAGTCCCTTCTCTGCTACACAGTCCCTCAGACCCTGCATTCCCTTCCAGTTCTATTCAGGGGTTGTGGAGAAGAAATCCAGCTCTCTAGCTCTGTCTATGTGGTTTCTAGCCACCAGGTTTCTCAAGCAAACCAAGCCCCCATCCCTACTCCCAACACAGTCTGAAGACCAACCATTGCACACATGCAATCAATCAGCTGATACAACTCAAGACAAGGAAGACAATTCCTAAATCGTTCTTAGCCCTATCATGGCCAAAACGACTCCCAAATGAATTACAACAGTCCCCAAATGTAACAACAAACACAACTCATGAGATGGGAAAATGACAGTCCCAACAAGGAACGTATCAACATACACAATCACCATATATGGAAGACAGCAGTCTGTCCTGGACAATTAATAAAGTGGAAAAGACTTACACAGTCCCTCACTGGGGAAGAAACTACATACTCTCAACCTGTGTGTGAGTGAAGATTGCACCCGACCCCAAAATACAAAGGAAAAACATACCCGATTCCACTTTGGGGAAAAACGTGAATGACCATCGATAAGCGGCTCCCCTCCTGGCTGCGTGGGATCCAGTAGAACAACTTCCTATGAGTGAAGATGAACAAAATGACAGGCAATGGCTTCTGCGTGAGGATGACACAGACTTCTGCGTGCGGATGAATAGACTGTGGAGATAACACGCGGTGAAGTGGATGAATGAAGGGCGTGAATGGTTCAGCACTGTCGTGGAAGAAAGGTGGTATCCTGCGTGGGTGATGGCGGTGGTTTCTTTGCCATTGTGAAGTCAACCGTGGGTGGAGTGTGTGTGCAGGCAAGGACTGACAGTCTTGCCACTCCACTCCCAAAAACAATAACTTCCTCAACCACCAGCAACAATTCTTAATGGAGGTGGTTGGGTAAGGTGAACGGAGGTGACACATGGGTTTTCCCCCCCCATTGGCCAAGGTTTGACATTCCCCCCCCACCCTTATCCTTGGTGAAAATCATGCCCCTTCTCAATTTAGTTTCCGCGATCGTAGCTGGTCCAGTTCATTTAATTAATTATGCATATTTACATGATGCTAAGACTTAATATGCGCTGCATGCCCTGATATACCATCGGTGACAAATTTAAATCCAAAACATAGCATAACCAATCAATGGTGGGGCCTTGACCTTTAGCTCTGCACCATGATCATTTACAATATATACATCATGTACATTTAATGCAATGGGGTCAAAACCGAGGCGTTACACTGCTTTACATGGTTCAATTGAAAAACTATTGTTTAGTACCAAGTAGAAAACCGAACATATGTAAGTAATACTCTCCATGATTGTGTGTGAGTATTCAACTAATTTTGGGACATGGTACTCCAGGATATTTATTTCTGTATAATGATTCATTTTAGTTTTAGTGAATTATTTCTCAGGAAAGATGAAAATGATCGTTTACCAACCCAATGATGATAATTTATATCCCCCTTCATTGTCTTCTTGGGATAACAATATATTCATTTTTTAGTGTATTGAAATTAAACTTTGCCAGTAAGAATGTCTAAAGATATTATTGTTGATCAAACTGTGGTTAAGTGGTAAATCCATGGGAATTTTCCATCGCCAGCGCAGGTTTGATTCTTAGAGGAAATATGCCTTTGACATTTAAAACTAGGAATCCTTGTAATGACATTGGCCATAGGGTTCATGATTATTTACACCAAGTTGTCAAATACTTTATCAAAGAAGACTCTTTTTTATTCCTATTTATTGCTCGTCATTGCCTTCTTTGGGGCATTTGCTTTCCAGCTGTACCGACTGAATAATGTCATCCATCCTACAGCATTGGAAGATTCTTTGCTACAATTTCCAGAAATAGAATGAACATTCTATTTGTTCTTATGTTCTAGTATTCTTAAGTATTCCTATAAGGTTTAAATTATTGGGATACTAATCACTATGATTGCATAATATATAACAAGAATATGTATACAAGGCTATGTTACAGTATGTCTGTTTCACGATACTAGTAATAATTCATATAACAATAATGGTAATCAAAGGTAGTAACCAAGCCCAGCTTAAGAGTCATGATACCCTTATTGCTTATACTCGTACCATTAATAATACACATATAGTGGTGTAAGCTATATGTAAGCTTTGTACTCTTTATAATACCATATTGAATAGGGTTAATAATTATGGTTTCACTTATATACATTAAGCTCTAGTCTGTGCATATCATATCCACCGTGATTTGGATACACTTCATAATAAGGCACAACCGGCCACTTACCTACCTAACTAGCGCATCCCCTTGTCTAGCATTTGCCAAATAACTATAGGATTTATGCCCCCTTGTCCTATTCTGGGCATCAATTCATTGTATTATTTTCAATATTGTATCGAATATACTCATGGTCAAAGAAGGAACATAGAGAGAGAAACATGGTTTGTGAGCTTATCCAAGGTTTTCACTCAGAACTGTGCTTATTCCTGTTTTAATTATAAAATCTTGGCTTCCCACTACTTTAATTTCCTAAGTTTATATTTCCTAAACTTGACTACATCTTGTATTATAAAAGCTTTCATTACCAAATCTTTGCTTTTTATCTATACTTGAGTTATTACTAAATCTTGGCTCTTCTCTATGCTTGTGTTACTACTCTTTGGGTTTTAAGAGCTTTCATTTATGGGGTTTATATATTGCTCAGGGCTACTACTTGGGCTACAAAATATTTCATTTCATGCTAGTGATTGGGATTGGGATTATGATTGTAAAGGATTTTCAAGATAAATATTTAATTGACCTAGCCAATTAAAATGTCAATTGTTCCCTTGGTTGACTTTGGGCATGGTTTTTCTCACAACCTTCTTCTCCTATAATTCCTTACAATCATACTAATTGACTGCTGTAGGTTTTCCTTCTCCAATATTGGGCTTCCACACTTTGCATGGGAGAGATTTGCTAGCCAACTGCAATCTTCCTTGAATCTTTGTCAAACACTTTAAATGGAAACTAATGTAGGTTTAGTGTGACTGCTTGAACCATATGTGATTATCATTATGGATTTTGACTGCATTTTTGGTGTGGTAGAGCATGATAATTGGTGGTATCTCTTACAACTATACAAGTGGTATTTAACATAGTGTTATTTCATTCTACAAATATCTACAATTCCATCAATCCATAATGATTGTTGCCATATTTCAAGCCAAAATTTTCCCTTGAGGAGTTGAAAAAGAGCCAATTCATAGAATATTTATAATAGGGCTAAATTTTTTAAACAAATTGTATAATATCTGCCTTAAGTGGAGATATATTTGTTGATTCGCATAATTATAGTTGTAGCACAATGAATACCTCAAGGGCATATTGTATATGCCCTGTAAACTTTGCCATGATCTTACATTTGCTTTCTGAGAGTTATCGCAAGTAGACATGAAAGTCCATGTACTTCTGTTGTTTACCCTTAACTGATTTTGGATAATGTTCCAGAATAAGGTGGAGTGGCAAATACCAACTTGTCTTCCATGTCCATGATGGTCCTATTTGGATTCTCAAAACCATCCTGGGGTTTCGTTCCATCGGAGAATATACAATTTGGGTAACCTTTCCCATTATCAGCCCAATTGATAATATTAAGGTGGAACACTTTTGTCTGCTTACCTTTAAATCTAAGTTGCAGACAACCAGAGTTAAATGTGGACTTTAAATCTCATGATTGAAACTGAACTCTCAGTCACATTGAAAACCTATGGATCATGCTTTGGTTTTCCCTTTCTGAAGTCATTAAACTGCACTTGTTGGTTAAAGGAAGGCTGCTTTGCAGTGATTCAAAAGTAGTTTAACTATCACATCATTGAGTTTTTGGTGTAGTTCATTCTCAGTTGTCTTAACTTTTAAGGCTTCAGTTTGAATTTTCAGATTCCTACCGTGATTCCTTCCATTGGAGAATCTATTCATTTGGGTAACTTTTCCCATTAGCTACCCAATCTTCTGATATAGCATCCAAGAAGGAATTTGTAAGACATGATGCATGCAGCATTGAGAAACAAGTTGGAACTTTATGAATGAGTTCACTCATAAGTGTCACAATTGAAGAGAAGATGTCACCACCAAACTTATGGGAATGACAGAATATTAATGATAGGCTTGATGGTAAGGTATTCTCCTCTGAGCCTACATGCCTTGCTATGGAATACATTGTTGATCCCAGTTCCTTGAGTAACCTCAGATTGTAGTCTCTTAATAGTACTACTAGACCTCCAGGGATGTCAAAAAAAGACCTCTTCCTATAGTTCCTACTACTAATGTCCAAAAACCTAGAAAAATACCAAAGACCCCATCTGCTTTTACTGTATGCTTGCACACTGCTATACCATTCATATGGGCTAACTCAGCTCCTGCCACTTGAATTCTTGTTTTCACAACTAATATAGGGTGCAAGATAGATGACACAACAGAAAATAGAACTGGTCCCAATAAAAATGTCAATTGTTCCCTTGGTTGACTTTGGGCATGGTTTTTCTCACAACCTTCTTCTCCTATAATTCCTTACAATCATACTAATTGACTACTGTAGGTTTTCCTTCTCCAATATTGGGCTTCTAGACTTTGCGTGGGAGAGATTTGCTAGCC
Source organism: Pseudotsuga menziesii (assembly GCA_001517045.1). Lineage (NCBI taxonomy): Eukaryota > Viridiplantae > Streptophyta > Pinopsida > Pinales > Pinaceae > Pseudotsuga > Pseudotsuga menziesii. The sequence continues at coordinate 140,794 of LPNX010132883.1, forward strand.
AATTGCAATCTTCCTTGAATATTTGTCAACCACTTTAAATGGAAACTTTTGTAGGTTTAGTGTGACTGTTTGAACCATATGCGATTATCATTAGGGATTTTGACTGCATTTTTGGTGTGGCAGAGCATGATAATTGGTGGTATCTCTTACAACTAGACAAGTGGTATTTAACATAGTGGTATTTTATTCTACAAATATATGCAATTCCATCAATCCACAATGATTTTCGCTAGATTTCAGGACAAAATTTTCCCTTGAGGAGTTGAAAAAGAGCCAATTCGTAGAATATTTAGACTAGGGCTAAATTTTTTAAACAAATTGTGGAATATCTGCCTTAAGTGGAGATATATTTGTCGATTGGCATAATTATAGTTGTAGCTTAGTAAATACCTCAATGGGGTAATGTACATGCCATGTAAACTTTGTCATGATCCTACATTTGCTTTCTGAGAGTTATAGCAAGTAGACAAAAATTCCATGCACTTCTGTTGTTTACCCTTAACTGATTTTGGGCAATGTTCCAGAATAGGGTGTAGTGGAAAATACCAGCTTGTTTTCCATGTCCATGATGGTCCTATTTGGATTCTCAAAACCATCATGGGGTTCTGTTCCATTGGAGAATGTACAATTTGGGCAACCTTTCCCTTTATCAGCCCAATTGATAATATTAAGGTGGAACACTTTTGTCTGCTTACTTTTAAATCTAAGTTACAAACAATCAGAGTTAAACGTGGGCTTTAAATTTCATGATTGAAACTAAATTCTTAGTCACATTGAAAACCTAAGGATCATGCTTTGGTTTTCCCTTTTTGAAGTCATTAAATTGCACTTGTTGGTTAAAGGAGGGCCGCTTTGCACTGATTCAAAAGCAGTTTAACTATCACATCACTGAGTTTCTGGTGTAGTTCATTCTCAGTTGTCTTAACTTTTAAGGCTTCGGTTTGAATTTTCAGATTCCTACTGTGGTTCCTTCCATTGGAGAATCTAGTCATTTGGGTAACTTTTCCCATTAGCTACCCAATCTTTTGATATAGCAGCCAAGAAGGCAATTGTAATACATGCTGCATGCAACATTGGGAAACAAGTTGGATCTTTATGAATGAGTTCACTCATAAGTGTCATAGATGAAGAGAAGCTATCACCACCAAACTTATGGGAATGACAGAAATTAATGATAGGCTTGATGGCAAGGTACTCTCCTATGAGCCTACATGCCTTGGTATGGCATACGTTGTTGATCCCAGTGCCTTGAGTAACTTCATATTGTAGTCTCTTAATAGTACTATCTAGACCTCCAGGGATGTCAAGAAAAGACCTCTTCATGCTATAGTTCCTACTACTAATGTTCCAAAACCTCGAAAAAGACCAGAGACCCCATCTGCTTTTACTGTATGCTTGCACACTGCTAGACCATTCATATGGGCTAACTCAGCTCCTACCACTTGAATTCGTGTCTTCACAACTGATATAGGGTGCAAGATAGATGACACAGTAGAAAAGAGAACTGCTCCCAATCAAAATGTCAATTGTTCCCTTAGTTGACTTTGGGCATGGTTTTTCTCACAACCTTCTTCTCCTATAATTCCTTACAGTCATACTAATTGACTGCTGTAGGTTTTCCTTCTCCAATATTGGGCTTCTAGACTTTGCGTGGGAGAGATTTGCTAGACAATTGTAATCTGCCTTGAATCTTTGTCAAACACTTTAAATGGAAGCTGTTGTAGGTTTAGTGTGACTTTTTGAACTATATGTGATTATCATTATGGATTTTGACTGCAGTTTTGGTTTGGTAGAGCATGATAATTGGTGGTATCTCTTACAACTAGACAAGTGGTATTTAACATAGTGTAGTTACACAAGAATAATATCGGACTTGAACATGTAGTACTAAAGAAAATCAGCTTGGTTTTTATTACCACCCTCCCACAAATTTGGAATGCAAATGGATGGAACTTGCAACATGCATCTAGTTCCTTTGACCACTTTGTAGTTAGGAAAAGTACTCATGTCCGAAATGGAATGTTGAACAAGTAATTAACTCTACAAATTACTCATGTAGCAAATGCTAATCAAAGTAATTAAATCTACAAAGATGTTGAAATTTGAATTCCATGTGTGTATACTAAAATCCTAATGAGGAATAAACATATTTGTAATGGAATTTGAATGAATGGTAAAGTATTGCTTGCTTTTGTAGTTTTTTTATTATACATGTTGGTCTATAATCTCACATCGTTAGTCTCAATTGGTATTGTTTTGATTCCACTATGATAAATTCCTTAATGGTGTAAAGCATTATTAAATAAAGTGGATCAAACTTTTAGCTTATCCTTGTTAAAAACCGACCATGTTCACTGCTGTTGATTAAGTTAAGATAAGACAACCTTAGTTTTTTTTTTTAAATAAAATCATATTAGTTGAACTTTCACAAAATATAGACTTGACAACTTTCATAGTTTTGTTTTGATTCAGAAAGAATCATGTTAATTTCAACTTTCACTTGAGATGGTACAGTTCAAGTTCAATGTTTCTTCAATAACTCTAAAAGTAGTTAGCATATATTTGAAGAAGAATTTGGCCTAAACATTATATTGTCTTGTAAAGCATAATTTATTTTATTCATTCTATATGTTATCAGGGGCCATTCTAAGTTGATACTCATATGGGTAGGCTTGTTCTATTCTCAAGTTACATGGGTCAGCTAATGGCATTTCAGGGTTTGGTTCCTTGCCTCTACGCCTTCTTCTATTGTGATATGAAAATGTATGGTGTACATGTGTGTGTATGTATGGTTGCAGATACACTTTATATGCATGGTTACTATCTGTTGATGAGATGATGTTTATATGCACGGTTACTATCTGTTGATGAGATGATGTTTATATTCATGGTTGGAAAACTCATGAGAATGCACAAATGATCACATTAATATTTGCAATATAACACAAAATATGCATTATGTAATGAAATTGTGACTAATGTTTTAAATTGATTATTTCTTGGTATTTGCAGAAAAACGATGAAGATGGCGTAGCTGATGATACTGATTATATTCCCACTGATGTACCAGTAAGAGATATTAATGATAATGATACAATTGGATCAAATGCAAAGGATGATGGATATGATGTTGGGATAGATGATGAGGATGAGGATGAGGATGATCGTAGCCATTAATTCTACTATTGAGACTGTGGATGTTTTTTTCTTTCTCCATGCTACTCGACACATATTGTTATTTTTGAGATTATCCAAGATTGTAGTACATTTTGGGTCATTTTTATTTGTGATTATCCAAGATCATAGTACATTTTGATTTTGATTTGTAGACATATAAACTTGGATTACTATTGATAATTTTGAATTTTAATATTTCTTGTAATATTGATATTTTTCACTATATATTGTCTATTGTTCTTTTAACCTTAATATGATTATATGTATGATAGATTATTGATGTGATGATGTTTTATAATTTCACTTATTTTGAATGAAAGATAATGCCGATGTTATCATTATTATATTTTATATTTATATAATGATTGAAAGTTGTTGATGATCTTTTAATGGAAAATTAATATTACTATTTTGGATAAATGTTGCATGTTTTTGTAAAATTTATTCATAAATGCTATGCAATTAATCTCAATAATTGTATCTACAATTAATTTGAATGTTCCATTATGTTATTTAATAACTATGAAGTAATGATAAATCAGAACTATTGAAATGAATGAATAATTATCATAATTTGATATAATAAATATAAGAGTACACAATTGGATATGGTTGTAGGTGTTAAATAACAAGTCTAATGTGGTGCTAATAAGGAAACAAAAACATGAGCTAAAACAGTTGCCCACTATGTTCTATATCTAGAAGCAACATTGGATGCAAAACTTGGCGCTAAGTTGGAAGTAAATTTTGATGCTATTTTGGATGCCAAAGTAGAAGCCGAAGTAGAAGCTAAACTAGTGGCCAACAAAGGAGAAAAATTGGATGCTAATGAGAAGCTAAATTAGGCGCTCACGAGGAAGCAAAATAAGAAGAAATCCTAGGTGTTAAATGAGAAGCAAAATGTGGCGCTAGTGTGGGAGTAAAAATGGACAAAAAATGGGCACTAAAGTAGTAGCAAAACATGGTGCTAGTGTGGGTGTAAATAGAGATGCAAAACAAGACATTAAAAAGGATGCAACACTTGGCGTTAATGATGAAGCCAAGCATGGAATTGATATTTTAGCAAAATAAGCTGTTACTTTGGATGCAAAACATGATGCTATATACAAAGCAAAATATGGTGCAACAATAGAAGAAAAATTTGGCGCCATTTTGGTAGCAAAACATGATGCAAAAAAGGAGGCAAAAATTGGTGCAAATTTGGAAGCAAAAATTGATGCATATTTGGAAGTAAAATGTGGTGCAAAATGGGATGCTAAAGTGGTAGCAGAAATGGATGCAATATTGGATGCTAATTTGGATGCAAAAATGGTGCTAACGGGGATGCCATTTAGGAAGCAAAAGTAGTCACTCTCTAGGAAGCAATAGCGGATGCTCTCTAGGAAGCAAAATAGGACGTTATTTAGGAAGCAAAGTTGGACGTTATTTTGGAAGCAGAAAATAGACACTATTTTGGACGTCATAAAGGATGCTATTTAGGACGCAAAAAAAGATGCTTTTTGAGACACTTTGACTTTTTTCCATGACGTGTCCCATTTAGCGTTTAGTTTGGCCACTCAATTTTAAAAAAAATTACACTAAAAAGGGATGCTAAATGGGATGCTAATTCCAGGATTTGTTGTAGTGAAACTAAAGAATTAAATGACTGTAACCCTGATGAAATCACCCCCAATAGTGAACTGAGGTAAGTGAAATTTTCCTCAGTAAATTTCCTGGTGAAATTATCTGCAATCTTCTCATTTATGGGGCAGTATTGCAGAACAATTATGTTGTCATGCACCAACTCCCTAATGTAGTGCATGTGGATATCAATGTGTTTGGTTCTTTTCCATTGAACCGGATCTATTGATATTTTGATATCACTTTGTTGTCACAAAAAATTATAGTGGATGAATCACTACCAATCTAAAACTCAGACAAAATACTTTGCAGCCAAACTTCCTGGATGCAAGCATTTACTGCTCCCCTGTACTCTGTCTCTGCTGAAGAAAGGGAAATTGAACCTTGCTTTTTGCTGGACCAACAAATAGGACCACCACCAAACATAAACATATATCCTGAAGTGGAATTCCAATCTATGTTATCTCCTACCCAATCGGAATCTGTAAAACCAACCAAATCTAGCTCAGAATCTGCAACATAGTGAATGCCATAGGATCTAGTACCTTGAACGTACTTTGGAATCCTATTGGATTCCCTCCAATGAAGCTCATGAGGCTGATGCATATATATTTATACAATATTCACAACATAACAAATGTCAGGCCTTGAATGTGTCAAGTATAGAAGACTTCTGATCAACTAGCGGTAAATAGTGGAATCCATAGGTGGAGTTGATTTTCACTCTTCAAGACTGATTCCTGAGAGAAAAAGAAATGGTGCAGCCTTACAATAAGACATGTTAAACTTAATTAACATGTATGAAACATATTTTTACTATGTCACCATTATCCCATCATAGTATTGAGTGATTTCCACACCGAGAAACTGTCTCAGCAGGCCTAGATCACTCATTTCAAAAGCATCATGAAGAGCATTTTTTATAAAGGAAATCGAAGAAAGTGTGCTTCCTGTTATCAAAATATCATTCACATAAAATACTATTATCATAATAGTACCTTCATAATGCTACAAGTATACGTTTGTATCATATTTTCATCTCTCGAAGTTCTGTGAGAGCAGAAAGGCATCCATTTTGGCATACCAAGATCTTGGGGCCTATTTCAAGCCATATAAAGATTTCTGCAACTTACAAACCAATTATGGATATGATGTATAGAATTTAGGATGATTCATGTATATCTCATCTTGTAGGTCTCTAGTGAGAAAATCACTCTTGACATCCATGTGATGCACCTCCCAGTGCTTGGATGCGGCAATGGCCAAAACTAGCCTTATGTAATCCATCTTTTCCACCATTGCAAATGTCTTATGACAGTCCACTCTTTGGAATTGGGAGAATCCTTTCACAACAAGACATTATTTATAATTCTAGGTTTATTTATCTGCAGCAACCGTTTTCCAATATACCCACTACCATTGAACAAGTTTCCTCCCAGGTGGAAGGGAAACTAGCTCCCAGGTTGCATTTTTCCGGAGAGAGTTGAACTCTTCATCCATTACAGCATGTCATCTCGGATCATTCCGAGCATGATAGTAGGACTTGGGATTAGAAACAATAATCATATATCAGGTCTCATATAGCAATGAATCATTTCAAGAAAGAGAAATTCCTGCTCTTTGAAAATCAGACCAGGTTCTCCTTGGATCAGCAGAATTTCCAATATCTAACCCCACAGATGAGAGGGTCTTTTCCGCCCATTTTGGGAGGTGAGTGTGGACATTAGAATATGATTCAAAAACTGATATATTTTTTTCACTGATATCATACATCATATCTGAAAAATGAGAGCTTACACTCCCATTTTTATCATCAGAATCATTAGCAGAATGGGAGGAAATTTCAGCAATTTCTTCCTCTACTGGTTCCACATCTTGGAAAGGTTCTTCAAAGCGGACACTTCTCTCAATGAATATATTTTTGGTTATGATATTGAATAGTTTGTATCCCTTTTATTCCTCTGGATACCCAATGAAGATACACTCAATACTCCACAGTTGCAAATACTTCCTCTTGTCAAGTGGAATTCGAGCCCAAGCAGTGGACCCAAAAACTCTGAAATCAGACACATCCGGTTTGTGCCCAAAGTATGCTTCGAAAGGAGTTTTTAATTTCATGAAAGAGTGAGGGATACTGTTATCAATGTAGGAAGCAAAATTCCTTACCTCAGCCCCAATATTTGTAGCCAAATATTTGGCTTCCAACATGCAGGTGGTCATCTCATTCAGGGCCCGATTTTTCCTTTCCGTTACACCACTCTGCTAGGGTGTGTAGGGAATGGAGTGTTGGATATTGATCCCATATTTAGTACATATTTGCATCAGCTCATAATTTATATACTATCCTCCAATATAAGAACTGGGAGACTTTATCTTCCTCCCATAGGAATTCTCAATAGATGCCTTGAACTCAATGAATCTTTCAAGAACTTCATATTTTTTCTTTAGGAAGAAAACCCAAGTGAATCTGGGGAAGTCATCAATAAAGGTGAGAACATACCTTGAACCACCGATGGAGGTTGTAGGAATAGAACCACTGATATAAGATTGGATCAGCCCCAAAATACTTGTTGCACGACTTGCCTTTCCCCGATCAAATTTGTGCTAAGGGTGTTTTACCGACAATGCAACCTTTGCAAATTCCACTAGAGGTTTTTATGGTTGAGAGGCCTTCCACCATGGAATGTTTTTGAAGTTGATACAAGTATTTGAAGTTCAAATTTCCAAATATTTCATGCCACAGCCAATTGACCTCATTCCTATGAGTTAGAAGGGTGGTGGGCTTTGCATCTGGTATAAACTTGGAAAACTCGTAGGTCTTAGTAGAATGATTCTCTATTCCTATTGCAATGAATTTCCCAAATGAAATATATGAGATCTCAACATCATTCGGGATAAAATTAACTCTCTTGGGCACTCCTTTGTGTGTCATTTGATATAAACTCAACAGATTTGAGGCCAAGGAGGGTACATATAGAACATCATAGAAGTTGCCATGTTCAAGTTTTACAGTATCGTTTCCTTTCGAAATGATTTGAGAATCACCCCCCATGTGGATAGGAATGTTGTTTCTAGAGTCCAGGAATGAAAAGGATTCTTTTCTTGACACCATATGGTTTGAATAAATAGAGTCTATGAGGAGATATCAAGGCTTTGAAACATTTTTCATGAGGAAATGTCCTCTTACTTGTTGGATGTTCCGATCATGATTTTCTCTCTTCCTTGTACCCTCGAGAAGATTGATGTTATTCTTCTCAAGGAGAAGAGTCATAGAATCAATTTTTTTCTTCATGCAGGAGCTTTGAGGGTGAAATACCTTTCCGCAATAGGAACATTTGACCTTTTCTTTGCCTTCATTTCCTTTGTTCTTGTTCTTCCTTGAGCCCGAGGGCTCATCAAGCTATTGAGGTTTCTCCTTTTGATTTGGAGCATCAAACTTAGTATTTTGGTTCTTCTGCTTTCCCTTTCCATTTGTAGCCTTGGTTCCTCTAGAAAACAAATCTTGATCCTTGGAATGTCTGATGATCCCCATTTGGACAAGCTTGTCATGCTCGTTTATGAGAGACTCAATGAATGCATTGAGGGATATCATTTTCCAATTTGGGATTATGAGCTTCCCAGTATGGAATGTGGACACAAGTACTGAATAATCCAGAACAAGTTTTGATAGGATGGCTAGGATGAGTTGGTCATCCTCCTTCTCAAATTTACACTGCTTCAATTGGAGCACCAGGTGCTTGAACTTGGTGAAGAGATCATTCATGCTTTCGAAGTTTCCCAGGTTTAGAGAAATCAACTCATTCTGTAGATGGTAGATCCTCAAGTCATATTTCTTATCAAACATAGTATCAATTTGATCCCAAATCTCCTTCGGAGTCTTCAACCTAGTGATGTGGAAAAGAATATCTCTAGAGATTGAAAGGCACAACAATCCATAAGATTCATCCAACTTATTCCAGTTGTTTTCTTTGTGAACAACATGATTAAGCTCTAATTTTGTGTCCATTGTGAATCTCTAGAGTCCTTTGGAGTGCAGCCAAATATCCATGTCTTCCTTCCATTGGTGGTAATTGAAAGGAGTGAGTAGATTCACAGAAGAGGCCATGATGTTGATGTAGTGAATGCAGTGAAAAACCTATAAGAAACCTTCAAAAACAAAAAAAAGGGCACCATAAGTTCAGACAGCTTGCATTTTTCACGTTTTCATCACACCCAGCGTAGTCAATCAAGCAATCTTGATCAGCAATTCCTTTTCCCAAGAATTATGTGGTAAAATTTCCACTTCTGGTGTAGAGCTAGAATTTTTAAGCTTTTTTCTCAAATTGCATGATAGATCCACCAAGAAATCTTGTTGAAGAAGAGCCTTGTGCCACCATGGCTCTGATAACATATGAAACTTGAGTTACAGTAATATGAGGACCAAGGCACCATCTTACAGAATATTCAAGATCAATTTACACACAAAATGACATAACAGTGATGCAATTAGAGGTTGCAGTTATATATTATCAATAATCATCAGAAGCAAAGATACAATGTCATACACTTGCATGAATAGAAAGAAAATTCAAATTCCCAAGAGTTCATTCAAATTGCACACATGAGAGTGTCTTAGATGTCAGTTATCCACACTAAACACATCAGTTAACCACAAATTATAATCAATGATCAGCTCTAATTGAATCAGAGGTAGTTATGACTGAGTCTAATTGAATAGAACTCAACTACATGTCAATCAGTAGGTGGGGGCACATATGTAACTTCACTTAGCTTTGATGAAGTGAACTGACTTGAACTGAGTCACCAGAAGTTATTGGAGGTTCCTTAGATCACTCCAGTTAACTAGAAATTGCCAAAAATAGACAAAATAGTGATGGATGCACCTTTACAACTGTAGTTTAATTGAAAGTAGGTGTAATAACCATCAATTAATTGATTTAGGGTGCTTAGGTCATGTAGATCAACCCATAATTTCTCCTTCATTGAAGGAGGAAGCTCAGTTAGTCTCCCTGATTGAAGGAGAAGACACAGTTAGCCTCCTTTATTGAAGGAGGATGATCAAGTTGATGATGGAGTCACATATTCGAGCCAATAACTTAGGATAAGTGGTAAAATAGGCCAATTAGGCCAACTACACATGCGTGAGTTGGAATATGACTCCAATACCCCACCTTAAGATATACTCATGTGGAGGAATTAAAAAAATAGGGCCCCAATAGCAAAGGCCATAGGTAACCCTTTATAATAACATAACTCTAAAATGCTCAAAAACTATAAGTGAGGAAAAGAGGAAAACCCAATGGGAACAAAACTCCCCCTCAAACTGAACACTAAAGAATTAACTGAATTTCACCTTGATGAACTCACCCACAAAAATGAACGGAGGTAAGTGAACTTTTTATCAGTAAAGTTCTTGGTGAAAATATCTGCAATCTGCTCATCTATGGGGCAGTATTGCAGAACAATTGTTCTGTCATGCACCAACTCCCTAATGTAGTGCATGTGGATATCAATGTGTTTGGTTCTTTTCCACTGAAGAAGATCTATTGAGATTTTTATATCACTTTGTTTGTCACAAAAAATGATAGTGGATGAAGCACTACCAATCCCAAACTTAGACAAAATACCTTTATAGCCAAACTGCCTCGATTCAAGCATTGACTGCTCCCATGTACTCTGCCTCTGTTGAATAAAGGGAAATGGAAGCCTGATTTTCGCTGGAATAGAGGCTCACCACCAAACATAAAAACATATCTAGAAGTGGACTTCTGATCTATTCTATCTCCCTCCCAATCAAAATCTATAAAACCAACCAAATCTAGCTCAGAATCTACAACATAATGAATGTCATGTGATCTAGTACCCTGCATGTACTATAGAATCCTATTGGATGCCCTCCAATGAAGCTCATGAGTATTCTACACATACCTTGATACAACATTCATGTCATAAAAAATTTCATTCCTTGAATGTGTCAAGTATAGAAGACTTCTGATCAACTGGCGGTAAATAGTGGAATCCATAGGTGGAGTTAATTTTCCCTCTTCAAGGATGATTCTTGAGAGGAAAGGAAATGGTGCAGCCTTAAAATAGTCCATGTTAAAATTAATTAACATGTATGAAACATATTTTTATTGTTTCACCATTATCCCATCATAGTATTGAGTGTTTTCCAACCCGAGAAATTGCCTCAGCATGCCTATATCACTCATTTCAAAAGCATCATGAAGAGCAGTTTTTATAAAGGAAATCGAAGCAAGTGTGTTTCCTGTTATAAAAAGACCATACATATGAAATAATATGATCAAAATATTACCTTAATAATAATTCAAGTATACATCTGGATTATATTTTCATCTCTCGAAGTTCCGTGAGAGCAGAAAGGCATCCATTTTGGCATACCGAGATCTTGGGGCTTGTTTCAAGCCATATAAATATTTCTGCAACTTACAAACCAACGATGGATCTCATGTAATACATTTAGGATGATTCATGTATATCTATTATTTTAGGTATCCATGGATAAAATCACTCTTGACATCCATGTGATGCACTTCCCAGTCCTTGGATGCGTTAATGGCCAAAACTAGCCTTATGGAATCCATCTTTGCCACGAGTGCAAAGGTATCATGGTATTCCACTCCATGGAATTGGGACAATAATTTTGAAACCAGCCATGATTTATAATTTCAGTTTCATTTATCTGTAGAAACCTTTTTTCTATATACCCACTTTCATTGAACAAGTTTCCTCCCAGGTGGAAGGGAAACTAGCTCCCAAGTTGCATTTTTCCAGAGAGAGTTGAACTCTTCATCCATTGCAACTTGCCATATCGGATCATTTCGGGCATGATAGTAGGACCTGGGATCCAAAACAATCATGATATATCAGTTATTGAACAACAAAGAATCATTTCAAGAAAGAGCAATTCCTTCTCTTTGAAAATCAGAGTGGGTTCTCCTTAGATCAACAGGATTTCCAATATCTAACTCGACGAATGAGAGGGTCTTTTCCTCCCATTTTGGGAGGTGAGTGGGACCATTAGAATATGATTCAGAAATTAATATATTTTTTTCACTGATATAAAACATTAGATCTGAAAAATCATAGCTTACACTCTCATTTTCATCATCAGAATCAGTAGCAGAACGAGAGGAAATTTCAGCAGTTTCTTCCTCGACTAGTTCCACATATTGGAGAGGTTCTTCAAAGCGGACACTTATCTCAATGAATATATATTAGGTTATTATATTCAAGATTTTTTATCCCTTTTATTCCTTTGTATAACCAATTAACATACACTCAATACTCTATGGTTTCAAAGACTTCCTCTTGTCAAGTGGAATTCAATCCCAAGCAGTGGGCCCAAAAAATCTGGAATTGGACACATCTGGTTTGTGCCCAAAGTATGATCCAAAAAGAGTTTTTCCTTTCAAGGAAGATTGAGGGAACCTATTATAAATGTATGAATAAACATTCATTTCCTCATCCCAAATATTTGTATCCAAATATTTCGCTTCCAGCATGCAGGTGGTCATCTCTTTGACGGTCCGGTTTTTTATTTCTGCTACACCATTCTGTTGGGGTGTGTAGGGAATGGAGTGTTGGATCTTGAACCCATATTTATAAAATATTTTCAGCAGCTTAGAATTGATATAATATCTTCCATTATCATATCTAAGAGTCTTTATCTTCCTCCCAGAGGGATTCTCAACAGATTCCTTGAACTCGATGAATCTTTCAAGAACTTCATATTTTTTCTTTAGGAAGAAAACACAAATGAATATGGAGAAGTCATCAATAAAGGTGAGCACATACCTTGAAGCTCTCATGGAGGTTGTAGGCATAGGAAGGTTGATATAAAATTTTATCAGCCCTAAAATACTTGTTATGCGGCTTGGCTTTCCCCGATCAAAGTTTTGCTCAGGGTTTTTGCTGACAATGCAAACTTTGCAAATTCCACTAGAGGTTTTGATGGTTGGGAGGTCTTCCACCATGAAATGTTTTTGAATTTTATGAAAGTATTTGAATTTCAAATGTCTAAATATTTCATGCCACATTTGAATGACCTCAATCCCATGAGTTATAAGGGCGGTGGGCTTTGCATCCAGTACAAACTTGGAAAACTCATAGGTCTTAGCAAAATGATTCGCTATACCTGTTGCAATGAGTTTCCTGAATGCAATCTATGATATATCAACATCATTCAGGATGAAAGTAACTCTCTTGGGAACTCCTGTGTGTGTCATTTGATATACACTCAACAAATTTGAGGCCAAGGAGGGTACATACAGAACATCATAGAATTTTCCATGTTCAAGTTTTACAGTACCTTTTCCTTTCAAAATGATTTGAGAATAATCTCCCATGTGGATGGGAAAGCTGTTGTTGGAGTCCAGGAATGAAAAGGATTATTTTCTTTCCACCATATGTTTTGAATCACCAGAGTCTAGGAGGAGAAATATAGGATTTGAACCATTTTCCATGAGGGCAGGTCCTCTTTCAATCTAGATGTTTCGATCATGATTTTCTCTCTTCCTTATACCCTAAGGAAGATTGATGTTATTCTTCTCAAGGAGAAGAGTCATAACATCAAGTTTTTTCTTCATGCAGGAGCTTTCAGGGTGAAAACCCTTTCCGCAATAGGAACATTTGAAATTTTATTTGCCTTCCTTTCCTTTGTTCTTGTTCTTCCTTGAGCTTGAGGGCTCATCAAGCTATTGTTCTGCTAAGATCGAGAAAGTTGAAGGAGAGTGTTTGAGAGATAAGGAGAAAAATGAATATTTGGATCACATCCATGTTGCATATATCAAGGAGTTGATCAAGTCGCCTCTAAATTCAAAAATGAGGATCAACCTTTTTCTATGTGAATGGGAGAATGTTAAGAAGAGGGAAATCGAGTCACTAATTTGCAAAGCTCATTTAAAACTGGAATTTTCCCAATATCAAGACATAGAATATTTGTTGGATGTATTTTCCAAGTGGCAATATGCCCTTGGAAAATATTAAAACAATATTTCATTATCCTTCTATGGGAGATTTCTTTCTTTGTAATGTTTGCAATTATTATTTAAAGAGACTGAGATCTCATAGAGGGGGGATGATAGGAGAAGAAAACCACAAGGGAAGGACTGTAGATACTCTGCATTTTGCGGAATTGTAATATTTTGCATTTTGAATAAAATTTAGTTAGTTTCTTTCTACCATCTCTTGTCTCATTTATCGAATTTATTTGATGAATCTTGGTTTATCTTTTATCTTTTAGACAGTTTTGTTATATGTTGCATCACTATTGAACACATTAACCTCTGTTTTGATTTTTCATTAATCAATTATTTTGTTAATTACGTATTAAACGAAATTCTTAATTTAATTCATATATTTATTATTGCAACCATTGAACATTTATTGATATTAAATGCTATTTTTTCAATTGGCATTTCCCTAATAGAACAATTATATGTTTAAATTCTTTGGATAAAATAACTCAATTGTAATTTTTTTTATTTATCTAAAGTTGGTAGGGTTAGATCTGATTTATATGTTTATAAATTGGAGTGGATTCTATTAAATATTGTTAATCTGATTATTTTACCTCTTACTATCATCTTTCATAGTTTTATTGTAATGACATAGATCAATTTACTTTGTTACTACACTCCCTTCATATATTCCATGCAAGAAGAGGAGATCCATTTGAATCTGTTTACATAATTCTAGTGGAGGCCTAATATTTGTAGGGCTTAGTCATACGAAACAATTTGGGGATAAGATCGTCCTTGTGTAGGATTATGTGATTCCTTTCATATTGGGATTTCTCCTCCTATTGACTTCCTTGTAATTTTTCCAGCAATTACCTTCTAGGAATAAAAAATTGATGCTAGAAGGAGGGTCATGACCAGCCATGCCTAAACAAAAAACTAGAAAACCTCCTCCTTCCAGATCACCTGTTGCTACTAAAATTCACGCTCAAGCATCCACATCCATAGTTCAACTGGTGGAGAGCCAAATGACAGTCCCTACTAATCCTATCTTAGAACAAGTAAATAGAAGGACTGATATCATCTTTGCCTCACCAAACAAAGGTCCTTTGACTCTCAAGCAACTGAGGAAAACAATTCAAGATATTACTGCTAGAGTAGAAAAGAGGATTGGAGTAACTCGGAACCTCAGAAACTCGTGGTAACAACCTATTTTGACCTATAATTCACCTGTTATTACAAGCAATCAAAACACCTTGAGTCTGCTGCAGAGCCTAGTCCTTCCTCTTCACAGACAGAGGAGGAGGACCCTTATGTGCTGCCGGCATGGGCAGTACAGTCTTCTCATGTGCACGACTACTTTGATACAGTTTTCCTTTTGGATGAAGCGATTATTGAGGCTATGTCGAGAGTTGAGCCACCATGGGAGGAACTTCATCATAGATCATACTTTCTTCCAGAGCTTGACTGTTTGGAGCGTAAGGATTTTAGGGCGATTCTTAGTCAGAGAGTTGGTAGTCCTATGGTTCCATTAATCTCTCCTGGTCCGATGGATGATGGAAACATGGGCAAAATATCTTCAACGATTCTTATCAACATCTCTCGCAATCTTGGCATGATAGAGAATGTCTATATTGGAGCGGAATGTTCTCATGCTGAGATTCTAGAATATATCGAGCTATTTAAGGAATTCTGTGATATTTTTGCTTGGTCTTACGATGAGATGCCAGGTATTGACCCTCGTATTGTCGAAAACGATATTAAGACTTACCCCAATGCTAATCCTGTTTGACAATGTTTACGGGCAGTGAATCCTAGGAAAGCACCCGTCATTAAGGCAAAGATAGAGAAGTTGTTGAAAGTCGGTTTTATCTATCCCATTCCCTTGACGGAGTGCATTTCAAACCCCATTCCGGTGGATAAGAAGCATGGAGTGATCCACATATGCACTGATTTCCACGATTTGAATCATGCCTGTCCTAAGGACAACTTCTCCACACCATTTATAGATCAGATTTTGGATGAGTGTGCGGGTAGCGAGGTGTTCTCCTTTATGGACGGATTTTTCGGGTATAATCAGATACAGATTAAACCTGAGGACCAACATAAGACTGCATTATTTGTCCTTGGGGAACGTTTTCATATCGAAAAATGACTTTCGGCCTTAAAAACTCCGAAGCTACATTTCAGCGGGCAATGAACTTGATTTTCCACGATCTCAAGTCAATTATCGAGGTATTTTTGGATGACCTCACTGCTCATTCTCGCATGAGAATGCGTCATCCATATCACTTGAGATTGGTATTCAAAATATGCTAGCACTATTCGGTTAGACTAAATCCTCATAAGTGCATCTTTTGTGTGAAATCAGGGCGTTTTTTAGGATTCGTCGTTTCTAAAGAGGGTATAAGAGTCGACCCTTTGAAGGTTAAGGCAATACTTCAGTTGTCTCCCCCGAAGAATATTGGTCATCTTCAGTGTTTGCAAGGCATGGCAAACTTCTTACGAAGATTTTTTGTCAACTTTGCCAATTTGACTAGAGGCTTCATGCGTCTCTTGAAGAAGGACACCCCCTTTTATTGGGATGAGCGAGACCTAGCATTGGCCCCAGTAATTATTCCTCCATATTATAGCCATGATTTTCTATTATATGTGGCCGCGTCCTTAGAGATTATTGGTATGGTTTTGGTTCAAGAGGATGAGGAGCTTCAAGAGCATGTCATATATTATCTGAGCCAAAACCTTATTGATGCAGAGATTCAGTATTCTCATGTCGAGAAGCTTGCTTTAGCTACTGTACATGCGGTTCAGCGGTTGAGACATTATATTCTCCTTCGCCAGACCTTGGTTGTGGCCCATGTCAATCCATTTCAATTCATCCTCACTCAAAGGATGATTGGGGGAAAGTATAATAAATGGATTGTCATTCTGTAAGAATTCGATCTCAAGTTTGTTTCGGCAAAATCGAAGAAGTCTTTAATTTTTGCAGAGCTTATATCGGATTTCCCGAGCGAGGCCGAGGAGTTGGTTTGTGAAGATACATTTTTCAATGAACACATCTTCTTAATCTCAATGTTGGACCCATGGTATGGGGATATCATAATATATTTACAAACACTGAAGACCCCTACTCACCTCTCGCGAGATGAACGATGACGATTACGTCACGTCTCTAAGAAATACCTCATAGTGGACAATACTTTGTACCGCTGTGGAGTAGATTCCATTTTACAACATTGTTTAACTCATGAGGAGGCTGAGGTAGTGCTGAATGATTGCCATGGAGGGGCGTGTGGTGGTCATTTATCTAGGCTTTCTACAGCTCAAAATATTTTAAAAGTGGGTTATTTCTGGCCATCGATATTTAAGGATTGTGTTGATGCGGTCAAGAGGTGCCACCCTTGCCAGGTGTTCGCATGCAATATGGACTCGAAATCTTCCCCGTTACATCCCATTATCACCACCAGTCCCTTCACTAAGTGCGGGCTTGATTTTATGGATTGCAACCCAGCTTCGGCTGGGGGGCACCATCATATTATAGTGGCTGTTGATTATTTCACGAAATGGGCTAAGGCTATGCCTACAGTAAAATACAACGGTGAGACAGCCGCTCACTTTGTGTTCAACCAAAATATTACTCGGTTCAGGATTCCGAAAGAGCTTGTCACTGACCATGGCTCGCACTTTCAGAACCGTATGATGGAAGAGTTGGAATCCAAGTTAGGGTATAAGCAAGAGAAGTCATCTTCTTATTACCCCCAGGTGAATGGAAAGGTAGAGGTAGTGAATAAATCACTCAAATTCATTCTCCAACAAACCATCGTACAAAGCAAGAATAATTGGCACATTATGTTATATTTGGCTTTGAGGGCATATTGAACCGCGGTTAAGACTGCCACTGGTTTTTCTCCATATCAGCTTGTACATGGAGTGGAGTCGATATTGTCGGTTGAATGTGAAATTTCTTCGTTGAAGCTAGCTGTGGATCTCTTACCAGACACTTCCTCATTGGAGGAGCATTTGGTTCACCTTGAGCAACTTGATGAGCGGCGTCGGGATGCATTGGTGGATCTAGAAGTCAATAAACGTCACGTTAAGGTCCAGTACGATAAATCTGTCAGTCCAAGAGCATTTAGTGAAGGATACTTGGTCCTTTTGTGGGATCAATAGAAAGGACCCTTAGGGGCAGGGAAATTTAATCCTATGTGGCGTGGTCCTTATGTGGTCAAGCGTGTGTTAGAGAAGGGTGTGTATGAGTTAGTGGATTACAAAGGAACAGCTTTGCCAAAGCCTAGAAATGGGCTCTATCTCAAAAAATACTATGCATGATATTTATCCAAGGCTGCTTGTTGTATATTATTGTAAAACTTTGCATAGTTAGGTCTTTTTCTTATCGTGATCGGGTTTGTTATTAGTTTCCGTTTCTTTTGGCAGATGTCAATGGAATCTTCCACCTACATAGGATTCACGGATGGTGCAAGCCGTCACACTCAACACTCAGCCTCTACTACTTGGGTGATTTATACTCCTATGGGTCAGGTACTGTCTTCAGGAGGTGTATGTCTACGTCCATCTTCCAACAATGTTGCTGAATATAGCACCATTATTGAGCTTCTACAGGATGCCATTTTACATGGCATTCTATCTCTTGAGGTACGTCTTGATTCAGAACTAGTAGTGTCACAACTCAATGGTTTGTACCATGTTAGAGATCCGACATTATTGAGAAGGTTCTTGCGTGTGAGATTGTTAGAACGGCAATTTGACAATATAACATATATACACATTCCAAGAAATAATAATCAAGTTGCTGACTCATATGCTAACTACGTGTTAGATTGGCATTTGTTTCATTCACAATAAATTAATCACAAACACAATTTCTACACATGTAAATAAATAAATCGATCACCATAAAACTTTTTATATATACATCAAAAATGTGATAATACATAGTGTCATGATACAAAATTGGGGCTATTAAGCCACCATTATATAATACACGATCATACAAAATGTATACACTCCCAGGTGTCTAATCCTGTGGAGGAGGAGGAGGGTTGTGATCATGAAAGGTCACTACGGCTCTAGCTAGCCATTGAGATAAATGCACCCATGCATGTGGTACACCCACCACCTGCTGTTGCATGGCCTCAGGTAAGTCCTCGACTTGTGCCATGGGAACTCTATGTGTCAATCTCATGAAGTTGGTATGAATGCTCTGGAGCGTTCGCTCTGCATCCACACATGTGATGTCATCTCCTCTTCCCTTCCATCTATGACGAGGGAAGTCCTCTAGCCACCGTGGTCCCACATATGCACACAAATGGTAGATGTCACTATGTATCGTCACCCAAAAACATGTCTTTTTGATCCCATATAATCAAGAAAACACAAAAAAAATTAAATAACTCAAAAAAATTTAAAAAGAGAGGGTCAAGATTCGTTACCTATATCACCATATGTTGATCCTGGTGGTAGCGGCATGTCTGGCCCCCCCCGGAAATCTATCCCTGCATAGGGGTAGTCATCGATGGCAACTATCTGTCATCGCCACCATGGAAAGAAGTTAGTTGGATATGGGTTGGCCACCCTACCACCCCCCAATCGGCGCATAGCATCTACCCAACACCGTTGGGCCAGATCTCAAACCCCATGGAGAGGAACGTCCACTCTGGGGCTCAATCCTGGAACATGCTCGAAGAAAAACATGCTTAGAATACTGTTGAACCCGAATTTCTGCACCCTGCCTACCTTACACTCACTGAGCTGGTGTTTCATGTTGCTCAGTAGTGTAGTACTCCAGTCGTAGATCATGGGTCTCATGCACTCCACTGCATAGAACATCAGAGGCCACGAGGCCTGGTGGAGTGATGCCAAGACTGCTATCCTGCCCAATGTCAATAATATGGCCTTGAGGCCCAGCACCTGTATATCAATGGTAGGGACTTGACTCCCCACCTTCTCGGTGTCTGGATAATAGTACACTGCAATGTACTCGTCGATAGTCAAGCCACCTCCTGGCCCACCTCGGGAACAAAGGTTCACCACTTCCCCTCGTCTAGAATGCCCTGTGATAAAGTATATGTCCTCCACCTCTATGGTGAGGGACATCCCATTGATATGGAAGGACTCCGAGTCTGGATCCCAATAATCTACCACCATCTGTAACAGTCTTGGTTTGGCCCTCAAACCACCAAGACACCAAAACTTGTATAGTCCGCATGCATGTAGAGCTTTTTGAGCCATTAAGTTGGCCCTTACTGCTTCCTCTACTTCACCATGCTCACGCTCTCTCCACTCTAGCCCCATCTTGCACAAAAAATTGCAAAATTTCCCATTAGTTTATTGAAAAAACCATATGTGCGGCCTCATACGCGACTGTTTTCAAAACAACCGTGTATGTACACGGGTTTGAGGCCATTTTCCACGTATATCCAGCCCTATACGCAGAAAAAATCTTGATTTCTACGTGGGATGCAGCGCTCATTTTGGGGTAGCATAAAAACCTCATTTAACCATGAAAATTCATAAAAATCGTATCAAAATGCAAGACGAGAGCATGAGTAAATACCTGGAAGAAACGGTAGTGAATTCCACTGGATGGATCTCCTGGAATATTAAAACCATAATTTTCAAAACTTGCAATATTTCAGATCTGATTTTATAGAAAGATAGATCTCTTCAAATTGAGCTATCCAATGTACTCCTTTTCTGAAAACAGTGGAGGGAAGCTCTCGGAACAGGAAGCCCTAGTTTTCCAATTTCTTCTACAGAAATTCCTGTTACTGTTTCTGTGATATCTTTGAAATTATTTCTCCTCTGTGTCTAAAATTTCTCACTGAGGTAACCTCGCATGTTCCTGATCCCACAAAATAGGTTTCATCAGAATTGGTTTCACCAATTGGGATTTATGATCATTTTCCCAAGGTGACCTTTTATAGGACTGTTCATAATAGTGAAGTTGTACGAAATTCCACGTGTCACTGGTTCATCTTCAGGTTCTGAAATTAATACCATAGAACTTAAATTCTATTCTATTTGTAGAACATCTTCAGGAATTCCATTTGGACCTCTGTATCCCACGGTGCAGCAATTCTCCCCAGGTGTCATGTTTAGGGATGAATTTCGGAAGAGGCTGGAACCCTAACTTGGAGGGGTCATATCTCCAAGAATATAGCGAATATGAGGCTGAAGTTTGGACACAGTGTAAATCAGGATTTTATATTCAGCCTCTACAATTTTCAACTCCTGATCCATTGCCAATCTGAGGATATAGTGAATGTACCAAAACTTAGCCGTTTTAGTATTTAGGGTTTTTCCAGATCGGGGTCAAACTAGGGTTTGACTTTCCCAGAGTTTCACCCAACCAAATTTCTTGATCCAGGTCTCTAAACTTCAATTTTTATGAGGATAACAATCCTATGCTAGGTTCACTCAAAAATTATTCTTCTGTAGAAATCCCTAATTTTCCGCACCAAAACTGAAAATGCTCGGAATCAAATTCTGCTTTGGCAGAAAGATGCGCCCTTCAATGGAGAGTCAATCTAGCCTTCTTTTACTGATGGATCATGGATAGAGACCCAAAAAATAAGAATCCCTAGATTCTTTAGCTGCATAATGTCTTCTTTTAGGGTGGCTGTGATACCATGTTAAATTTTCATATGCTAAGCTAGATCATTAGTATTTCATTTCGATTTCATAACAAAAGCATATAAACAGGATCACTGAAAGATAGACAAGCACAACCATAAAAAAGGAACACAAATATTTATCCTGGGAAAACCCTAAAGGGAAAAACCCAGCAAAATCTTCCTCAATATAGATGCCCCAAAAAGGAAAAAAGGTAAAACCAACAAGGAGATCAAAAACCTGATCCTCCTCCTTCTCCAACTACTTCTCTCCTCCACAAGTGCACTACACAAGTGAGTGTGTGTGTCACAAATGAGGAGAGCTACACCTCTATTTATATTCATCTGTTCACTTCAATTAACTCACCTGACATGTAGGATCGAGTTAATCATGTAGGCTCAAGTAACCACACTGGGGTGCTAATGACCCACCTTTACAATTAGAGGGGACTACCTCATGACTCTGATTAGTTATTCCAATTAGAAGCATCGGGGTACAAAGTAATAGAAGTGGTTCTCCCGATAGGACCCTCAGGGACCACAAAATATACATATAGAATATTCTTCGAAGTTACAATATTTCAACACTCCCCCTTAACGAGAAGGGTATTCTACAACAACATCAACAACAACAATAATAGGAGAGAGAAAGATAGGACATCATCAACATCATCAGGGTAATAGATCTATAAATCATTGGAAGCTTTTCAACATCATATAGTCTTCATCTTCAATATTCAACGACAACAAATCTTTGATCAGCATCAGCATCTTTTGACCTTTTGATCAGCACCATCTTCAACACTTTGACCTTTCGATCAGCAACACCTTCAGCAACATCTTCAACACTTTGAGCTTTTGATCAGAAACATCTTCAGCACTTAGACCTTTCAATCAGTAGCAACATCTTCAACACTTTGACCTTTCGATCAGTAACATCTTCAACGTTTTGACCTTTCGATCAGCAACAATATCTTCAACATTTTGATCTTTCGATCAGCAACAACATCTTCAACATTTCGATCAGCAACATCTTCAGCACTTTGATCTTTCGATCAGCAACAACATCTTCAACATTTCGATCAGCAACATCTTCAATACTTTGATCTTTCGATCAGCAACAATTTCTTCAGCATTTTGTTATTTCGATCAGCAACATCATCATATCATGATCAGTAACATTGTGATCAGCACCATCATCATACTTCAATTCTCGAACAGCATCATCATCATCATATTCTGATCTTTTGATCAGTACGTCATCATCATCACATACTGATCAGTACGTCATCATCATCATACTCTGATCTTTCGATCAGTGCATCATCATCGTCATACTCTGATCTTTCGATTAGTACATCATCATCATGCTATGATCTTTTGATCAGTACATCATCATCATCATGCTCTAATATTTCGATCAGTACATCGTAATCATCATCATACTCTGATCTTTCGATCAGTACATCATCATCATCATACAAACATCAACATCAACATGATCCTTCCTTTTGGAATTACAGGATTTAGGTCTTTACGGAGTTACCAATGATCCTTCCTTTTGGAATTACAGGATTTAGGTCTTTACGGAGTTACTAATGATACTTCCTTTCAGAATTACGGGATTTAGGTATTTACGGAGTTACTAACGATCTTTCATTTCGGAATTATGGGATCAACACATTTGTGGAACTCAGACAATCCTTCCTATTGGAATTACAGGATCAACACATCTGTGGAACTCAGACAATCCTTCCTATTGGATTTATGGGATCAATTCAATGATCCTTCCTTTTGGAATTACAAGATTTAGGTCTTTACGGAGTTACTAACGATCCTTCCTTTCGAAATTACAGGATCAACACAGATGTGGAACTCAGACAATCCTTCCTATTGTAATTACGGGATCAACACATCTGTGGAACTCAGACAATCCTTCCTATTGGAATTACGGAATCAATTCAATGATACTTCCTTTTGGAATTACGGGATTTAGGTCTTTATGGAGTTACTAACGATCCTTCCTTTCAGAATTACGGGATCAACACAGATGTGGAACTTAGATAATCCTTCCTCTATGAATTACGGGATCAGCACACGTTCTCGAGTACCAAATTAATCGTATCAGTTCTGAACCGAAGTTCAAGGATGATACAATCCTACCACATTCATGGGGACCGAGATCTCTGGATACATTTTGAACCAAGGTTCAGGGATGATGCAATCCACCACTTTCATGGGGCTGAGACCTCCGGATACATTTTGAACCGAGGTTCAGGGATGATGCAATCCCACCACATTCACGGGGGCCGAGACCTTCGGATACATTTTGAACCGAAGTTCAGGGATGATGCAATCCTACCACATTCACGAATACCAAAGTCACGGGATCTATTTTGGATAGATGTCCCAGGATGATACAATCCGTCTTCATTCTCGAGGACCGAGGTCATTGGATTACTTTTGGACAGATGTCCCGGGATGATACAATCCCTCTTAATTCTCAAGGACCGAGGCCACCTGATCACTTTAGGGAAAGTGCCCATGGATGATACAATCCCACTGCCACATCACTACTCCCCCTTTCGAGGAAGGTATTTCCGAACAACACCAAGCTTGTCTCAAAAGTCTTCAAACTTTACTCGAGACAAAGGCTTCATCAACACATCATCATCTAAACCATCATCATCTACATCTTCAGTATGTGAATACTGAACTATCATCAGGTCACCATCCTTTGCATCTACAATATGTAAATACTGAAACATCATCTATATCTTCAGAATGGGAATACTGAAATCATCATCATCTATATCTTCAGTATGGGAATACTGAAACATCATCATTTCTACATTCAGTATAGAAATACTGAATCGCCATCATTTGTATCTACAGTATGTAAATACTGAAACATCATCATCTGCATCTTTATCTTGAATGTAGAAATACCAGATTTCTATGTGTTACGACGAAACACAGGGTTCTCTATTATCACAACTCTCGTTATCACATAGAATCAATGTAGTATCCATCTTCAGTTCAAAGAGACATGATATCAGCTTCCAAATCCATATGGCTTCACAACTTAGTAGAGCAATCTGCTATGTATTCTGCTTCAGCCATGCTACAAGAAACATTGGAATGTTTCCTGCTAAACCATGAACTCATAGCAGACCCCAAACAAAAGCATCTACCTAATGTTCTTTTCCTGTCTGAGATACTTCTATCCCAATATGCATATGTGTAGCCATACAATCTTTACTCATGGCTACCATCATAATATAAACCAAAGTCTATAGTCCCTTCCAGATATCTCATCACATGTTTTGCAGTTACTAGGTGAACCCATCTTGGTTGAACAAGATATTGACTTAAGGTGTTCCCAACAAAACAAATGTCTGGTCTGGTATTTGTTAAGTACATCAATGACCCAATGATCTGTCTGTAATGAGTCATATCCACTAACTTTGATGAGTCATCAGCTAACAACTTCAGGTTGGAGTCCATGGGTGTGGCCATAATTTTTCATTCCAACATATTGAATCTCTTCAATATCTCTACCGCATACTTTCCCTGGTTGACAAATATTTCTTCTGAACTTTTCCATACTTCCAGACCTAGGAAATAATGCATTAACCCAAGGTCTTTCATCTCAAATTCTTCTGCTAGTTCCTTCTTTCTTTCTGTGACCTATTTCTCATTTCCTATCAAGGATAAGTCATCCACATATAATAATAGGATGACAAGTTCATCTTCTACAACCTTGAGATAAAGGTTAGGATCGGCTTTACCCTTGGTAAATCCCATGCTCAACAAGAAACTATCTTTTCTTCCATACCAAGCTCTGGGAGCTTGCTTCAAGACATAGAGGGCCTTCTTCAACTTGCATACGTGATTCCATCTGGCTTCAACTTCAAATCCTCATGACTATTTGATGTAAAACTCTTTCTCAATCATACCATTAAGGAAGGCTTGTCTTTACTTCACCATGGAAGAAACTACCATGATAGTTCTGAAGGAAGTGTACCTTGCTTCCTGGAGTAAGTGTCTCTTCAGAATTAATTCCCTCTTTCTGAAAGAAACTCCTGGCCACAAATCTTGCTTTATACTTCTCGATAATTCCGTCAGCTGTATATCCATTTGGAGGATGCAATACTCTTTCCTTCTAGTTTGGGAACTATATCCCATACATCATTCTAGTATTCTTTCATCATAACATCTTTCATGAGTTCATCTTGTCAGATCATCAACATATCCTAGTCTTTTGCATTCAATTTTGAAGGTTGGAACCCACTTTACTCTTGGTAAAGTCTCGATCCATCAAGAAGTTGTCCATCATGTCGTACCGTGTCGAACACAGATATCTTCTGTAGTCACTCCCCCTGAAGTGGAGTATTATCTTCCTTCTTCATTCTGTACAGGTGGATATATACTGGTCAATAGAGTATGTCATGTCATAGTCTATTCTTTCTGAGGCAAATCACGAACCTTTCTTTGTACACTTGTTCTTGTAGATCCATATGGAGGATACTATGTACTTCCCTTTATGTCTCGAAATCATATCGTATAAATCATTCCCCATGATCAACTGTTACTCTTTGATTAGAGTTTCTTTCATAGGATTCCTTTCTTCATCTTGAGTTATCTCTCATACCCATGGTGGTCTTCATCCTTTGAGGTGGATCTACCACTCTCAGAAGCTCTTTCTTCTGTCATGGTGTCTCTGACACTGGGAACTTCAGATTCATGTTTATTGAATTGTCATCACTTATTCTTCAGAATAAGTCTCGTCCTTCTTTTCTTGTAGGAGGTTGTACAGGACCTTTCCTACAATTAAAATGCACCAGTTGCATGGTTAGAACTATTTCATAAAACATATTAATAACGACAAATTCTTATGCATCATGCAACTATTTATCCAATACAACATTCATCCATATCTCACAGAAACTTTCTAGATGCCTTCCATCTCTATCATGACATCATTGATATTGTGCACTAATCCAATATGTCAGCAAAGAGGTTTCATTCTAGATAAGTAGCAATGGAGAGATGTATAGCACCATGAACTACTTACCGATCACATGCATATTAGTAGTATACAGTCATTAATGCAAACAATCTATCATGCATAACACATCAACTGAATATAATCAAATGCATAACAAAACAATATCATTAAATGACAATTGAATACTTATCTTTTATTTGTTTCGTGGGTAGACTCCATATTGATTATTCATGAAATCATCATTTCTTATCCAAATGATAAGATGAATAAGAGGTTCTTCAAGAATTGAGTTTTTTATATTCCTCATTGCTTGAGGGATCTTCTTTGAATGGTGAGAGATTGATCTTCAATTGCTCCCATCTTATTTTTCTCTTCTTATTAGTTGAGGTGAAAGTAATCACTTACTTCTGGAATACATTCTTCACATGAATGAATCCCATGATCATGGGAGGCCATTCAAGGTGGCTATCACCACTTCTGCATTCTCTGCTTCTTCTTCTACCGCTTCAAGATGTTATGCATTCTGGATCTTCACATTCTTCAACTATTTTCGCAAATCCATCTTCTGAGTTATGTTCTTATCTTAAAATAGCTTTATCAAGGAATCAAACATCTTTGGTGTCTTTAGGGAAGACACTTGTCGCACAAGTTGATCCATGATTGAATCAACAATGATCTTCTTGGCCTTGATCAAGTTCTTCTTGTGTAAGGCTTTGAGGCTCATCTCCCTCTAGAACTGGAACCTCTCTACTCATGTAGGTGTCCGATTCATTTTCTTTAGAGAGATCAAATAATTTCATTCTTGGAATTTTTTCAAGCTTATCATCAAGCTGATGTGATAGATCACTTTGAAATGAGAACCTCAAATGCAAATAGTAAAAGATTAGATCTTACCGATTTGAGGTGTCCGTCCTACTTCCGGAGCTGGCTGATCTAGGGTTTGTCATAGAAACCCTAATTTTCAAAACTTGGAATATTTCAGATATGATTGTATAGAAAGATATATCTCTTCAAATTGAGCTATCCAATGTACTCCTTTTCTGAAAATAGTGGAGGGAAGCTACCGGAACAGGAAGCCTTAGTTTTCCAATTTCTTCTGCATAAATGCCTGTTACTGTTTCTGTGATATCTCCGAAATTACAGCTCATCTGTGTCTGAAATTTCTCACTGAGGTAACCTCACATGTTCCTGATCCCAAACAATAGGATTCATCCGAATTGGTTTCACAAATTGGGATTTATGATCATTTTCCCAAGGTGACCTGTTACAGGACTGTTTAGAACAGTGAAGTTGTACGGAATTTCACGTGTCACTGGTTCATCTTCAGGTTCTGAAATTCAAACCAAAGAACATAGAGTCTGTTATATTTATGGAACATCTTCAGGAATTCCATTTGGACCTCTGTAGCCCACGCTGAAGTAATTCTCCCCAGGTGTCCTTTTTAGGGATGAATTCTGGAAGAGGCTGGAACCCTAACTGGGAGGGGTCATATCTCCAAGAATATAGTTAATATGAGGCTGAATTTTGGACACAGTGTAAATAAGTATTTTATCTTTAGCCTCTGCAATTTTTAACTCTAGATCCTTCACCAATATCAGGATATAGCAAATGTACCAAAACTTAGCAGTTTTAGTATTTAGGGTTTTTCCAGATCGGGGTCAAACTAGGGTTTGACTTTCCGGAGTTTCACCCAACCAAATTTCTTGATCCAGGTCTATAAAATTAGATTTTTATGAGGAGAAATTTTTTATGCTGGGCTCACTCAAAAATTCTTCTTCTGTAGAAATCCCTAATTTTCCGTACCAAAACTGAAAATGCTCGGAATCGAATTCTGCTTCGACAGAAAGATGTGCCCTTCAATGGAGAGTCAATATAGCCTTCTTTTGTTGATCGATCATGGATAGAGACCCAAAAAATAAGAATCCATAGATTCTTTAGCTGCACAATATCTTCTTTCAGGGTGGCTCTGATACCATGTTAAACTTTCATATGCTAAGCTAGATCATTAGTATTTCATTTCAATTTCATAACAAAAGCATATAAACAGGATCATTGAAAGATAGACAAGCACAACCATACAAAAGGAACACAAAGATTTATCCTGGGAAAACCCTAAATGGAAAAACCCAGCAAAAGCTTCCTCAATATAGATGCCCAAAAAGGTAAAAAGGTAAAACTAACAAGGAGATCAAAAACTTGGTCCTCTTCCTTTTCCAGCTACTTCTCTCCTCCACAAGTGCGCTACACAAGTGAGTGTGTGTGTCACAAATGAGGAGAGCTACACCTCTATTTATATTCATCCATTCACTTCAATTAACTCACCTGACATGTAGGCTCGAGTTAATCATGTAGGCTCGAGTTACACATGTAGGCTCAAGTAACCACACTGGGGTGCTAATGACCCACCTTTGCAATTAGAGGGGACTACCTCATGACTCTTATTAGTTCTTCCGATTAGAAGCATCAGGGTACAAAGTAATACAAATGGTTCCCTTGATAGGACCCTCGGGGACCACAAAAGATACATATAGAATATTCTTCGAAGTTACAATATTTCAACATGGTCATGACCAGCGATGCCTAAACAAAACACTAGAAAACCTCCTTCTTCCAGATCACCTGTTGCTACTAAAATTCACGCTCAAGCATCCACATCCACAGTTCAATTGGTGGAGAGCCAAATGATAGTACCTACTAATCCTATCTTAGAACAAGTAAATAGAAGGACTGATATCATCTTTGTCTCACCAACTAAAGGCCCTTTGACTCTCAAGAAACTGAGGAAAAAAATTCAAGATATTACTGCTAGAGTAGAAAAGAGGACTGGAGTAACTCAGTGTTAGTTCTTCATCACATTAAGCTAGAATTATGGTCTTAGGATCTTTTCACTGAGAGAATAACAAGCACAGCAATAAAACATAAGCACAACACAAGAGACAAGAGACATAACAAAGAGTTTTCCTCGGGGAAACCATAAAGGAGAAAACCCCGCAACTTCCTTAGAGATAGAATCAGCACCAAAACAGTAAGAGATCTCCCAAAACAGCAGTAGTCTTCTTCTTCTGTCTAGTCCCAAAATTTCCTTCTTCAGTAGTGCACCACACTTGGGAGAGCAAGTGATGTATTTTACAATGTGATAAATAGAGAGACTCTCACTCTCTATTTATATTCATCCGTTCACTTGAATTGCCTTTTCACACGTAGGCTCAACCTAATAATTACTACTCGAGCCTACACCTTAATTAGTGTATAATAACTCAAGTGCCCCGAAACTGTGGGGACTTACCTAATGACTTTATATAACTTGATTACATTATTAATCCTCCCGATCAGAACATCGGGGCATGACCACATGACTCAAATAGAAACATCCCAGAATAAACATCGGGTTACAATACATAAGATACATAGAAGAATACATTCCGAAGTTACATATACATCAACACTCTCTCTTAACTAGGAAGGTATTCTTTCGACACAATTTTCAGCACTGGTCTTCTTCTCTGTATCAGCTGGATCATCTCATCTTCAAGTCATCTTCAGATCTGGATCATCTCTCGATCTGGATCATCATCACTGGATATGGATCATCTCTCGATCTGGATCATCATCACTGGATCTGGATCATATCTCAATCTAGATCATCATCGCTGGATCTGGATCATCTCTTGATCTAGATCATCATCCAACATCATCACTGGATCTGGATCATCTCTCGATCTGGATCATCATCACTGGATCTGGATCATCTCTCGATCTAGATCATCATCGAACATCATCACTGGATCTGGATCATCTCTCGATCTGGATCAACATCACTGGATCTAGATCATCTCTCGATCTGGATCAACATCACTAGACTGGATGTGGATCATCACTCGATCTGGATCTGGATCTGGATCATCTCTCGATCTGGATCATCACTGCTGGATCATCATTACTGGATCTGGATCATCACTCGATCTGGATCAACACTGGTGCTATCTCATGATTCTTCTCATCATAGGAAGTTCTACATAGCCAGCCCTTTTTCATGCTGGTTGTAGGCATACCCTCATGTAGGTCTTCGCCCAGCACTTACATCTGACCTGCTCGTCAGAAAGGCACGCCCAACACTCACATCTGGTCATGTAGTAAACTACAATCCCATTAGAAAGGCCCAGCACTCACATTCACCAGAATGATAGGACACACCTACTATCATCTGTGAAATGGCTTAGCAATTACAACCACCAGCATGATAGGACACACCTACTGTCATCTGTGGAAAGGCACAACGCTCACATCCACCAGCATGGTAGGACACACCTACTACCATCTATGGAAAGGCTCAGCACTTACAACCACCAGCATGATAGGACACACCTACTATCATTTGTGGAAAGGCACAGCGCTCACATCCACCAGCATGGTAGGACACACCTACTACCATCTGTGGAAAGGCTCAGCACTTACAATCACTAGCATGGTAGGACACACCTACTACCATCTGTGAAAAGGATCTGTACTTACAATCACCAGCATGGTAGGACACACCTACTACCATCTGTGAAAAGACTCTGCACTTACAATCACCAGCATGGTAGGACACACCTACTACCATCTATGAAAAGGCACTGCACTTACAGTCACCAGCATGATAGGACACACCTACTATCATCTGTGAAATGGAACAGCACTTACAGTCACCAGCATGATAGGACACACCTACTATCATCTGTGACAAGGCTCAACACTTACATCCATCCAGGTGGGAACACATCCTGCTCACAATGATGGAAGGGCATGCACTCATATCTGATCATGAGGGGAACACATCCCAGAAATCATATCAGAATGGCCCCCAGTCCTCCTCGACTGAGATACCTGGTAACTGACCAGGCGCCTCCATTCTCCTAGAGAATGGCAGTTGCCCTTACATCCGACCTGCTCGTCGGAATGGACAACACTCACATCTGACATGGAAGGAACTTAATCCTTTAGCCATGAGCAAAATGGTTCAGCCCTTACATCTAACCAAGTGGGAACACATCCCTCTATCACATCAGAATGGATACTCAGTTCTTACACTGAGTGTTCCTGGTAACTGACTAGGTGCCTCCATTCCTAGAATGGCAATTGCTCTTACATCTGTCCTGCTCGACAGAATGGCCAGCACTCATATCTGACATGGAAGGGAGCAACCCTACCACCATGACAGAATGGCTCAGCCCTTATATCTGACCTACTCGTCAGAATGGCTATGGATCTCAGCACTCATATTTGACATGGAAGGAACCAATCCTCTCACCATGACAGAATGGCTCAGCCCTTACATCTGACCATGGAAGGAACCAATCCTCTCACCATGTCAGAATGGCTATGGGTCTCATCACTTTCTTTGGGAGGAAGCCTCGATCTAGAGAAAACCAAGTCTCTCTCTGAAGTACTCAAACTTCAGCCTAGCCAATGGCTTCGTCAATACATCAGATATCTGTTCCTCCGTCGCAACATACAGGAGCTTCACTGCTCCTCTCTGCACCATATCCTTGATATAGTGATACTTGATCTCGATATGCTTCGACTTGTCATGAAACATTGGATTCTCTAACAACTTCACGCAACTCTGGTTGTCACAATGTATACAAGTAGCATCTAACTGGAGATCAAATATATCAGACAGTAGCTTCTGCAGCCATACTGCCTCACAACTAGCTGAACAAGCTACGGCATACTTTTCTTCAGCCGTACTCAGTGCCACACAGGATTGCTTCCTTCTAAACCAAGAGATCACACCTGATCCCATACTGAAGCAACATCCCGAAGTACTCTTCCTGTTGATGGCACTACCTGCCCAATCTGAATCAACATAACCTTCCAGGTTAATCTTCTGATTCGCATCGTACTTGAGCCCATAATCAATTGTACCCTTCAGGTACCTCAGAATATGCTTTGCAGCTGTCAAGTGAACACTCCTCGGATCTGTCAAGTACTGGCTCAAGGTGTTCACAGCAAATCAAATGTCTGGTCTCGTGTTCGTCAGGTACATCAATGACCCAATCATCTGACGATACATCGTAGCATCAACCGACTCTGACAAAGAATCACTCAATAGCTTCAGGTTCGATGCCATAGGTGTGTCCATCGCCTTGCAGTCCATCATCTCAAACCTCTTCAGGATCTCTACTGCATACTTCCCTTGTCCAAGGAAGATCCCATCTGTACTCTACCACACCTCCATACCTAGAACAGTAGTGCATCGACACATAACAGGAGCATCACTGGTCTTCCACCTTCAACCTTGGATCAAAGGTTGGAATCCACTTCAGTAAATCCTAGAATCATCAGTAATCTGCCTATCCTGCCGTACCATGTCGAACCTCAGGATCTTCTGCAATCACTCCCTCTGAAGCAGAGCATCATACTCACTCTAACTTCCGTACTCTATGCACTGAAACATTCTGTACTAGAGTGACAAGTAGTATCCATCTAGGATCACTGGATACTAAGATCCTCTATCTTTAACTTCTTCAAAAGTTCATCTTGCACCCATCTGTGAGCTTGTCATCCTCTATCAACCTTGTGGCAAAGGCTAAGATATTCATCAAGCTCATCATGTATGTGTTATCCCATGGGTGTATTCTGAACTCGTACAAAGCCTTCTTTCATTTTCACTCATGATTATGCATGTCATGTGACTTCACTTCTATTAGCTGTAAATGTTTCTTTGTAGACTATGCCTTCTCTTCATGAGAAGCCTCATGCTACGAATCTTGCTTTGTATCCCACGATGTTTCCATCTACTACATGATGGAACTATGAACTTCTCTTCAGGTCTCGATACTACGCCCAGACATCATTCTTCTTGAACTGATCTTCCCTTTCTTCTTGGTGGCTGGAAGGTTCTGCATCAATGATGTCACTGCACTCATCATATTATTCTTTGTCTTTGAACTGTCGTCACTTATTCTTCGGAACAAGTCTTCATTCTTCTTTGCTTGTAGGCGATTATGTATGCGATCTTTCCTACAAGTCAAATGCAATTGTATGGTTAGAAACATTTCATAAGGAATATTTATACTGGCAAACACTTATGCATAAATATATGATCATGCAACTACTTTAGCCAATACAACATTCATCCATATCTCATTGAAACGTTATAGATGCCTTCCATCTCTACCAGGGCAACATTGAGATTGTGCACTAATCCAATATGTCAGCAAAGAGGTTTCATTCTAGATAAGTAGCAATGGATAATTTGTATAGCCCCATGAGCTACTTACCCATCACATGCATATTAGTAGTATTCTGTCATTAATGCAAACATCCTATCATGCATAATACAATAACTGAATATAAACAAATGCATAACAAAATAATATAATGAAATGACAATTGAATACTTATCTTTATTTGTTTCGAGGGTAGACTCCTTCTTGAGCCTTCAGCTTCATCGTCTTCTTCATTCATAATAGCATCATTTCTTATCCAAAAGCTAAGGTGGATAAGAAGTTTTTCAAGAGTTGAGTTCTTCATATTCCTCATTGCTTGAGGGATATTCTTTGGATGGAAAGAGATTGATCTTCAGTTGCTCCCACCTTCTCTTCTTGAGCTTCTTCTTCTTGTGAGTTCTCTTTCTAGAGTCTATTGAAAGTAATCACTTCCTTCTAGCACACATTCCTCACATGAATGAATTCCACGATCCT
The DNA here is from genome assembly GCA_001517045.1 of Pseudotsuga menziesii. NCBI lineage: Eukaryota > Viridiplantae > Streptophyta > Pinopsida > Pinales > Pinaceae > Pseudotsuga > Pseudotsuga menziesii. Next base: position 174,902 of record LPNX010132883.1, read on the forward strand.
GGGAGGCCATTCAAGGTGGCCATCACCACTTTTGCATTCTTCACTTTTTCTTTTACCGCTTCAAGTTGTTCTTTGATTTGAGAGACTCTTATGACTGCATGGTCTCTGCATTCTGGATCTTCACATTCTTCAACTGGTTTCTTTAATTCATATTCTGATTTTGTTCTTCCCTTCAAATAGCTTGAAATTCTGGAAGACCTTCAACAGCTTTGCTTGCAAAAGGTAGTGCTCTGTAATGTCAAAGCTCATTTGGCTCTATTGTGTCATGGATCAAGGCTTGTTCTGGATATCCCTTCAATTTGTACAAGCCTCCTTCTTGTTCTTCAATCACTACCACATCATCGATAGTCTTTCCTTTTGGCCATATCATGACTTGACCATCTATGAATGCAGCCCGCATTCCTTTTGCATCAATGCTGAAATGGAGAGAAGGTTCTTCTTCAATCCTAGCACAAACAATACTTCTTTCATTGTTAGAGACTTACCAGAGTCTAGCTTGTATGAAGATTCTCCACTACCTGTTATTGGATATTGGTAGTCATCTCCTAGTTTCACCTTGTGAGGTGATTCATGTTCTAACAGCCTTACAAAGGATTCCTTGAATCCCGTCATATGTTTGGAAGCCCCACTGTCTATAAGCCAATCATCACTTCCATGAGTAATGTTACCTATGAGAGCCGATATCAGAACATATTCATCCTTGCTTGAAGAATATTCACTTTCATATCTGGATCTCTTTCTCGATGGTTCATCATCCTCTGCAGCATGAGCATGATGTCTTCTTTGGTCTTGACCAAGTTCTTCTTGTGAAAGGCTTCTAACCTCGTCTCCCTCTGAAACTGGAACCTCTATACTCAGGTAGGTGTACAATCCAGTTTCTTCAGAGAGATCAGATACTTCCAGGCTTGGAATTTGTCAACTTCCCCAAGGTTGTCACCAAGCTGATGTGATATATCATATTGAAATGAGAACCTCAAATGAAAATAGTAAAGGATTAGATCTTACCGATTTGAGATGTCCGTCCTTGTCCCGGAGTTCGTTGATCTAGGGTTTGTCACAAAAACCCTAATTTTCAAAACTTGGAATCTTTCAAATCTGATTGGATAAACAGATATATCTCTTCAAATGGAGCTATCTAATGTACTCCTTTTTTGAAAACAGTGGAGGGAAGCTCCCGAAACAGGAAGCCCTGATTTTCCAATTTCTTCTGTAGAAATTCCTGTTACTCTTTCTGTGATATCTCCAAAATTACTACTCCTCTGTGTCTGAACTTTTGCAATGAGGTAACCTCGCGTGTCCCTGATCCAAAACTTCAATTTTCATTAGAATTGGTTTCACCATTTGGGATTTATGATCCTTTTCCCAAGGTGACCTGTTACAGGACTGTTCAGAACAGCGAAGTTGTATGGCATGCCACGTGTCACTGGTTCATCTTCTAAGTCTGATATTTGGACCACTAAAATTAAATTCCTTTACCTTTTTGGAACATCTTTGGGAATTCCATTTGGACCTCTGTAGCTCAAGATATTGCAGATCTTCCCAGATTTCATGTTCAGGGATGAATTTTGGAAGAGGCTGGAACCCTAACTTGGAGAGATCGTATCTCCTGGAGTACAGCGAATCTGAGTCTGATTTTTGGACACAGGATTCATCAGGATTTTATATTCGTCCCCTACAAGTTTCAGCTTTTGAGACTTCTCCAATATTGGAATATAGCGACTGTACCAAAACTTAGCAGTTTTAGTATTTAGGGTTTCTCCTAGCTCAGGGTCAAACTAGGGTTTGACTTTCCTGGAGTTTTACCCAACCAAATTTCTTGATCCAGGTCTCTAAAATTCGGTTTTGATGAGGAGAATAACCCTATTCTGGTCTTACTCAAAAATTCATCTTCTATAGAAATCCCTAATTTCCGCATCGAAGACTGAAAATGCTCGGAATCAAATTCCGCTTCGACAGAAAGATGCGCCCTAAGGAGGAGAGTTGTTCCACCTTACTTTTGCTGAAAATATGTGGAGGAAGATCCACAAACTAGGAATCCCTAGTTTTTGTAGCTGCACAATGTCTTCTTCTTAGGTTAGCTCTGATACCATGTTAGTTTTTCATCACATTAAGCTAGCATTATGGTCTTAGGATCTTTTCACTGAGAGAATAACAAGCACAGCAATAAAACATAAGCACATCACAAGAGACAAGAGACACAAAGACTTTTCCTCGGGGAAAACATAAAGGAGAAAACCCCGCAAATTCCTTAGAGATAGAATCAACACCAAAATAGTAAGAGATCTCCCAAAACAGCAGTAGTCTTCTCCTTCTGTCTAGTCCCAAAATTTCCTTCTTCAGTAGTGCGCCACACTTGGGAGAGCAAGTGATGTATTTCACAATGTGATAAATAGAGAGACTCTCACTCTCTATTTATATTCATCCGTTCACTTGAATTTCCTTTTCACATGTAGGCTCAACCTAATAATTACTACTCGAGCCTACACCTTAATTAGTGTATAATAACACAAGTGCCCCGAAACTGTGGGGACTTACCTAATGACTTGATATGACTTGATTACATTATTAATCCTCCTGATCGGAACATCGGGGTAGGACCACATGACTCAAATAGAAACATCCCGTAATAAACATCAGGTTACAATACATAAGATACATAGAAGAATACATTCCGAAGTTACATATACATCAACACTCAGAACCTCAGAAACTCGTGGTAACTAACCTATTTCGACCTATAATTCACCTGTTATTACAAGAAATCAAAACACATCCAGACATCAATTACTTTCAGAAATACAAAACAACCCATTATGTGAAGAAATAGATCATCTTCAAGAAATTCTGCAACCCAATGTACAATAAGGTGGACCACCACCTACACCTACTATCTCCTCTTCATCACCATGCGAGGAATCTTCAGACAATAAAACATATTCAAGTCCCTCTTCTTCGAAAGAAATACCAATGGTAGATCAACCAAGCAGACCTTGGTTATATCAAGATGTAGTTTTCATTCCTGGACAACAACAAAGACTACCTAAAAATCCAGATAAATGGATACCTAAATTTAATCCTGGTGAAAGGTCTCCTAGAGAAGACCACATCAAGACTTTCATGAAATATATTAGGATGAGACATGTGTTCCATGAAGATTTAGTCTATAGGTTGTTTCACTACTCTTTTGAAGGGAAAGCCTCTACCTGGTATTTTTCCTTAGAGTTTGGGTCCATTAGATCTTGGGATGAATTTGAAAAAAAATTCTCCAGAAGTTTGGAGATGATATCACTCCTCAAGATCTGGTCATGGGTCTATCCTCTTTGAGGATAAACCGAAAAGAGAGGGTTAAGTACTTCAACCAGAGGTTCTCTTGTTTGAAAAATAGAATCCCTGCCAATGTTCTTCCAGCAGAATAATTATTGGTTTCTTATTAAATCAAGGGTCTAACTACTCATATTGCCATGTGGGTTAAGAGAGAACACAAGAACAAAATGGAAGAGGCTTTTGCTGAATAAATATTGGTTGAAAAGGATATGTTTTGCTTAAAATAAAACCTAGATATTCAAACAAATCAACCTTCTACATCTTGAAAAAGGCATGAAAATTTCCCTAAACTCAATGTACAAAATAAGGATCCTTTTGAAATGTACAACATGAAGAAATTGTTACAAAAAAATTCTAATGACATGGTGGATTTAAAAAGAACCAACACTGAGAATTAGGAGAATAACAAAGGTTTTGCAAGGCCACCTTTTAGGAGACCTTACCAGCCTCCTCAAGATCAAGATCCCTCAAATCATGATGAAACATTAAATTCTAAATAGATTTATTCTATTTTCAAGGCCCCAACTACTAGATCTCAAACCACTCCTAATGACACTAGGGAGTGTTTGAAAGAAATTCAAAATTATAAACCTCCTAGTGAAGAACATGATCAACATGTTAATACCATTAGCTTCTTCTCTGAATTACCTATTTAAGAACGAGAAGAGGAGCCTGAAATAGTTTTTAATGTGCAACACTCTTACAATAATAGAATCAAAGGCTAAACTTTACAAGAACCCCCACCATCATCATCTAGTCCCAATATAGGTAAAACAACTACACAAAAGGAAACAATCATTCCCGAGATTGAATACAATTTGATCGATGACTTGAAAAGGCTGAAGGATAACATATCCTTATTTGAACTTTTGAAAATATCCTCTATTAGAGAAAGTTTTCCTAAAATCATGATCCTAAATAAGTCCAGGGAAGTTTAGAACAACAACTTAGAGGCTTACTCTAATCCTAATACTTTGAATCCAAGTGGGAAAATGACTCCTCCTTTCTTGCTTACATTTGATATATTCAACATAAATGTACATAATTGCATGATAGACTCAAGTTCCTTGTAAAATGTTATTCCATTGTTTGTCTGCAAGAAACTTAATGCATCTTGGGAACCCTACCCTAACATATTGTTCAACTTGATAGATCAATAATTAGGGTAGTAGGGGAGTTAAATAATTCCCTTTTAAAGTTATCTGTTGATCTGAGAATTCACCAGAACATTGACATCGTGATTGCTGACATTCCCGAAGCTTATGGCATGTGGGTAAGCAGAGACTAGTAAGAAAAACTTAAGGGTTATTTTGCCATTGATTGGTCCCATTTGTGGTTCCCTTACAATGGAAAACCCAATCAAATCAAGAACGGTAAGAGAACCATATATGAAGCAGATAGTCACTGATTTGAATGATCCCAGTGAGCCTGTTGTTTACTTTAGCTCATGCATTGAACATTATACATTTGATACCTTTTTCAAGAATTTTCCTGTTGATTCTTCACCTATTGAGGATGTTGAAAATCTATCTGAAATCATCAATTATACTATTGTTCCATTTTCTGGTTCTATTGTTCATAATGTGTATAATTTAAATACAGATTTTAGAGTAGATTTATGTTCATGGACTTTATTATTTGATGGATCTAAATCTAAAGATGGAGCTAGTGTAGGTTGTGTATTGATAGATCCTAAAGGCACCAAGACAATGATTGCATGCATATTGGAGTTTGAGTACACTAATAACATTGTTGAGTATGAAGCTCTTGTCAAGGGACTCAAGAAAGCAATTGATTTGGGCACTCATGTAATAGAGTGCTATGGAGATTCTAAGATTATTGCAAAGGAAGTGAGAAATAAGATCCATTGTATATCACCTCATCTGATAAATTATCAGAAACGTGTTAGGGACATGACCAATTCATTCAAATCATTTAACATTAATTCTGTCGCTAGGTCCCAAAATTTCGATGGAGACTTATTATCTAATAATGCATATAAGCTCATTCCCCCTGAAGGTTTGTCTCCTGACACTTTCTCAATTGAGTTAATATACATACGTTCCATCTGAGACAATGTTACCATTTGGAAGATGTTTGATGATGATCAACAAATAATTGATTTCTTGACATCCAAAGATACTTTCAAAGATGTAGAAATTGATGAGGTTGATCATGATAAATCATTATTTGATCCTAACTTCCCTTCCAATCTTATTCCTAATTCGGTAATAAATTTATAGAAATATTATGACTTACAAGACAAATTCAAGAATAAAACTAACTGTAAGACACATAGTTATCCTAGGAATTTCAAGACTGTTAATTTGGGAAATGAGCAAAATCCTCAAATGATTAATATAGGGATTAATTGTTTTGCTGATGAGGAAAAGGATTTCACTAAAATACGCAAGGATTTTAAGGATGTGTTTTCTTGGAAATACAATGACCTTATAAACCTTGACACCAAAATCATGCAGCACAACATCCCTATGAAGCATACTATGAAACCCTATCAACAAAAGTTGAGGAAAATGCATCCTAGTCTTGAGCCATCTGTGAGGAAACAGATTGAGAAACTGTTAACAGCTAGTATTATATTTCCTGTAAGACACGCACAATATTGGATTTCAAGCTTAGTCTCTTTATATAAAAATAATGGGGAAATAAGGTTGGGTTTAGACTTTCAAAATTTGAATAAAGCATCCGAGAAGGACAATCATCCATGTTCCTTCAATGGAGAAAATATTACAGAAAGTTGCAGGTGCTGAAAATTTTTCTTTATTAGATGGTTTCTCTGGTTACAATGAGGTTTTGGTCACCCCCTCTGATCACTTAAAACTACTTTCAAAACACTTTGGGGAAATTTTTCTTACAGAAGAATTCCTTTTGGATTGATTAATGCAAGTGCCACTTTCCAAAGAGATATGGATATAGATTTTACAGGATTAATTCATAATTATATAGTAGTATATCTTGATGATATGACCATATATTCTAAAAATAGGCATGATCACTTGTTTTATCTTAGTCATTTGTTTGAAATCTATAGGGAGTATGGTATCTTGATGAACCCAAAGAAGCCCATTTTTGCGGTCAAGAAAGGTAAACTTTTAGGATTTTGCAACACCCCAGTTTTGACCCCAAGGGGGGAGGGGAATGTGTGCCCCGATTTCCACCCCATGGTATTGAATTTCATATGATGCAAATATTTTTATGTGATCATGGTGTGGAGCTCAAGGAAAAATCCCCACCATCGATTTAGTGTTTTATGTATCGATGATTAAAATCGACATTTATGGTTTAAGTGCTAGCCAGGCTCAATATATGTTTGGAGACATCATGTTAAAATGAAAACTAATAAAAATACCACAACTAGCTATGCATCACAACATTAAAGAGATGGGGGCATGATTTCACAAGAAATAGGGAGGGAGGGGGGAATAGTCAAGCCCTTGATCCAATGGGGTAAAGCCAATGCCATAGGGAAAACCCATCAAGCTGTCAACTACCCATTTTCTCTTCTATGCCCAGTCATCTAGAAGTTGGTTGAGGAAGTTATTTCCTTGGTATGGGAAAGGTATGGAGGTCAACTTCGAATTGGGAAGACCACCCATTTTGGAAAAATGTGTTTTTGACTTGTGGGGCAAGTAAATGCTTGGAAATGCATGCCCAAGCCATTATTCACCCACATATTTCATTCCTCACCCATTCTCATTAATGTTGGGCTATGTCACGCAACTGAAGCTTGCTAAGCTCTCTCCCTCACGATTTCCTATTGTTTCTTCATTTCCCAATGCCTAGAATTTGTTTTCTGTGTTTCTGGGTGAATGAGAAGAAGGTAACCAAGATTTTGGGGTTTGAAAAGGACATTTTTACCCATGTGAATCCATTAGATGAATATGAATTCAAATCCATGAGCTGGGGATTTGTAGAGATCGTTTTCCCCTGTGAGCAACATGGGAGTTCTCCTTTATGTTTTCTATCATTGTTCCATTTTTTCTCCATGGCTAGGAATCTCTTTTTTGTTGCTGAGTGAATGTGCATCCAAGATTCACAATTTGGGTGTGAATGATGATTTTTGTTTCTCCTGCAATGCTCAAAAACGTTTTCTGAGTTCAGATTTATGATTTTGGGGTTTGTGGTGGCCGAGTTACCCCCATAATGACCAAGAATGATTCCTAAAATCGTATTTCCTCATGAAGGGTTGTTTTCCTCTTTGCCATTTTGTTTTTGTTTCCCAAGAATTTTTTGTTAATACCCAGCAGTTGTGTTTGGCTGTGACATGCAACTTTGTGTTGACTTGGCTGAGTGAGTCCAAGAAACCCATATGTTAGATGGTTTCCTGTGTTTGATTAGTGGGTTGTATTGGCTGGGTAAGTCCAAGGAACCATTTGTTAATTAGTTTACTGTGTGTTTGATGTAAATTTTGGCTTAGCTGAGTAAGTCCAAGGAACCCCCATGCTATTGTCTTGTTTCCTTAATTTCCTGTGAAACCCAGATATTTATTGGCTTAGATGGATAGTCTGTGAAACAAAACTATTTGTTGGATTGACTATGGGTGTATGGTATTGTTGTGTGTAAGCTTTTTATTCCCTATTTCATTCTGGAAATCATGCCCAACTCTGGGGTGGAAGTGATGTTAAGAGATTGATGAGCACACTAGCCTATGGTTGGGTGGAACGTTGCAGCGACATAGCTAGTTGCGGTCCAGCTCAATTACAAGATAAGTATTCACTTGTATTTCTCTTGTGTATTTACCTCTGCAACTGTATTTTCTTGAGTTATGAATTATGAACATGTTGAATTCTTGAATGGATGATTTTATTCCTCTGTATAGTTACATTTGTTATCCATCTGTATATGTTTTAATTCAATGCATTTTTATTATCATGTTCATGGGGATAGGTTTCCCAGTCTGATAGTAGCAGCAGCTTAGTCGCGTCCCCTCCATCGTCGGGTAGAGGGGTGGGGACATGACAGTTTCATTGTTTCAAAAGATGGTATGGTTATTGATCCCAAAAGAATAGAAACAATTGCAAAAATTGGACTATGCAGTTCAAAGAAACCCATCCAGTCCTTCTTGGGTAAGATCAACTTTGTCAGTGTTGCACATGAAAATCCCACATTGCCTAGTTAGCCTTTAGATGAATTTCTTGTTGCCTGTCAACCTTTTAAAAATCCCGATCTGGATCACCTTGGTCATTTTTTTCCCTAACCTAGAAGGTACGGCACCCTTTCACTTTTTCCACAGAGCGTCATCCATGTCTCCATCAGTTGAGCAGGAAGCGCCGTCCACCCTTTTTTAGTAGGAAAAATCCTAAATCGACGCTCTACCTATTTTAGCCAAAAGTGGCGATGGTCACTTAAAGGGGAAAAAAAGAAGCTTCTAGAAGATTCCGTACGGGATCCTTCATGGAATTGGTTCCTGCATGTTTGGGAGAGGTGGCATTCACCTCCATCACTTATAGGGATACTATTCTATTCTTTTGTCAAGTCATCCTATGAGTTTTTGGCCTATAAATGAAGCTTCCATGAAGAGAGTGGGGCAGATCAGAAAAAGCATCCTTATGCTACTAGTTTGAAGTCTGTATAGAGGCAAAGTAGAGGTAGCTTGCAGCTAGAGAGGTATTCACTAGATTTTGTAGACATTTGTTGAGACAGAAGGTATCAACATCAAGGGTTTTGGTTGTACTTCTTCTCACCCATTATTAATACAAAAACATTTCCCTTTCCTATATTTGGTTATTGTGTTTGTGATTAAATATTATTGGACTCCTTGATCACCAATATGGATAGTTGATTATCATGATGCTCTCATATTTTTGTTTGTCTTGTGATCTGTCTTGCGGGTATTGAATCATCTCAAGGACTTTCCGGAGAACAGATAAACAAGTCTACGGTTGAGGTATATGATGTGTTATGTTGATTAATCTAACTATTCAAGGGAAGGATATGTGGTTGCGATTATTTTGTTCTATAGTTGTGTTTTGCATTACAGAGGAACAAGCAGTGTCAGCACTGGTTGAGAATTCCTCGTAACAAATTTGGTGACTCCACTGGGGATGTGAAATCGATCAGATTTGGGAAAGACCCAGTTAGATCTAGTGCAGATCCAGTCAGATCTACAACTCTTTGGTAACCATTCCACTAGTGAAGTTTTTATCTCTTCTCTTTGTTGTTTAAGTCTACAAGGTAAGCTACTCCTTTCATTTTATTTATGATAATTTTTTCCTTGGTTATGGATTATAGTTTTTACTGTTCTCTGGGTAATTGCTTTTTTCTTACTGTTTTCAGATCAACTGATACTTTTTTGTTTCTCCTGCAGTTCTAAATTTTTCAATACATTGTCTGGATGGTGCACCTCTCTATGGCTGACAGAGCACCAACATTCGTTTAGGGTGCCTTTCCCCTTGACTGACAGAGCACCGCCCTCCTTCCAGGGTGCTTCTTTTTTCAGCAAACATAGCATCGGCCATCTCCGAGGGCACTTCCCTTTTCAATTTTCAGAGCATCATAGGCGCTTGTGTCCTGAATACTGAGCGCGTCGATTCGAATTTTTAGGTAGGATTCAAAAAATCCTTGTAAAATTTGTCTTTGTCTATTTGGAAAATTTTTATCTTTCTAAAAAGTCTGTGTGGTTTTCTTGCTTCTCTGAGATTTTGTTGTCTTCTTTGCATCTGCCTGTTGTTTGAGAGTACTTTGTGAACCTGATTCTCTTATGATATCAGTTCCAAAGTCTTGATCTTTTTTATAGGGTAAAATTGTAGATAGTTTCAGTTTTGGTTTCAACAAAATATCTGGAAACTTTTATTTTTGAAAAGAAAATCATAGCCTCTTTTAAACTAGTTCATTTTAGACAGCTTTGAGTGCATCATATTTTCCAAAAAAATACAAAAAATAACCATTTTAGTTTCTTATTGTTTATGCTTTAGAAGTTGTCAGTTTTCTGCATAAATAGATTAGAAGAAATAGATGTTTTGACATTGTAGCAAAGATAGGTTCATGCACACTAGAGGCTTAGTTTCTTTTTCAAAACTTTCAGATATCTTTTGACTGCTTGTTAAAAAAAAACTGTGTTTGAAAAAAACTTCATTTTATTGCATTTCTCGATTCAAGTTTGTGTTGTTGAAATGACATTATTTTAAGGTTCTTGAAAAAATAAAAAGACAAAATTTTCTCCTTACCCTAAATAGTTTTCATCGAAATTCAAAGAAGTGTTTTCTGTTGCATATAGAGTTAATATGAATTATTGGATACAAAATTTCCACAAACATTCACCTAATCGTCAAGATAAAATCAATGGTAGCTTTAGGTTAAAATTTGTATAGAAAGTTGAATGATAGGCTAGAGACGTGTTTGGGCGTCGTTAAGCATAGGAGTTGTTGTTATTTGTCCGCACTACATCCCGGGACTCGTGCGGTTCTTCCACGTACCATCGGTATATAGAAACGGTCTTTCATGTACCCTTGAGGTATATAGAAAGGTCATTTCACATACTCGATTGTATATAGGAAGGACCCTTGTCAACGGTTGTGCATTAGACAACACTACTACCGATTTGAGCTCCCACATACCTTGCATATATTGGGATACCCCACTAGGATATCCTATACAAACCAAGTTAACCTCTTGGCTGTCTTGGCTTTACGGGCGAAGCTTGTAAAGTCTTGATAATCCTAGTGAGAAACTCAACTTTGAACCCCTCCTATCATTTAAGACTGCTTGTGACCTTTAGCTCTATATAGGTGTTTTTTGTGTGATTTTTTCTTTCACCTAGGCTAGAAGACTTCCAACCACCACCATGGCTAAGTAGCTTGCGCGAAGTCAATCCCGTAGATTGCAGGGTGTACCTTCCCAACTCTACTCCATCCATGGAAGGGGAAGAAGTGGTAACCGTGGAGATACCAGCTTTGTCTAAGGATCATATGGAACTTACTCCACCTAGAGGAAATTTCTCTACTCGTGCTAGTCCTTTATTCCAACTGCCTCCTACAACCAATGTTTTTGTACATCCATCATTGGGAGGCCATGGAGATACTTTTGCCCCACCAGATTATGGTCTGGATGCTCCTTTTTGGAGGATTTCCATGGGCCAAGCCATTGCTGAATTTGGGGTTATTAGAGCTTCACCAGGAAATCCTCCCTTGGGAGAGAAGGAACGGAGAAGAATTAATGCATCTCTTGATCGAGCTCGTAACTTTTCAAAGAGAATAGAAAGAATTATTCCTCCACCTATGTCCCGTTATGAAACTTTACAGGCATGATTACCTCGTAATACAGACACTTGGCCTGAAGCAAAAATTAAACCTTCTTCTAAAGGTCGCCCAAATTATGGTGAAAATTCTCGTAACCCATGGCCTAAAGGATATTGTTCACTAGCTCAAGTGTTAGGATATATTGAATAAATTCTGTTTCAAGGTAATCTAGGTCTAAACCACAACCCTAGAGTGTCACATCCTGAACCTATTGCTAGACCTTCCATACCTATCATGGTTGGGGGGCAATCCTCACATCAAGTCATGTTAGTAAACTCTCACGCCCGGGGCAACCCCCGATGCGAGTTATGCTACCTGTCAATGGAACTATGCCTAGTTTAGGACAAGTTGTAGATGTAGCACAACCTGCAGTAGTTATACCCTCAACCAATACCCATGTTGTCCTAGCCCCATCTAGTACAGGCCAACCCTTAGGGTCACAAGATTTCGACAGTATGGATTCTTGGGGATATACTTATCTAGGAAATCAACAGCCTATGGTTAATCAAGTTTACCAACAACCACCACCTACATCTATTTATCCTATAATTCCTTATCTCGAAAATACTTTTGTACCTTGGGGACAACCAAATTGGTTAAATATCCCGTCATATGGAGGGACTTTTGTGAATACTTCTAGAGGATATGCTGGACCTCCCCCTGGAGGACCATCACAAGAACCTAGAGGACCTGGAGGCCCTAGAGGTCCTAGAGGACCTAGTGGACCATTTGGTGGACCACCACCACCACCTGGCAGAGGAGGACCACCACCACCATCTGGAGGAGGAGGACCACCACCACCATCTAGAGGAGGAAGACCATCACCACCACCTAGAGGAGGAGGATCACCACCACCACCACCACCACCACCTTCTAAATGACCCCCTCACTCGGGGGGCCCACCTCCCCATGAAAATTCTGGAAACCAACAGCCTTTTCAACAAGCTTCGAGGGCATCATCTATACCCATTTATCAATCCGCATACGGTCCTACTAGTCAGCAAATGCCCTATCAATATTACCAGTACCCACAACCAAATCAACAATTACCATTTCTGGCCACTTTAGATTTTCCAAACTTGTCAATATTGATAAATTACCCAATTCATCATGACCCCTCTTGGCCCTCCATCCCAGTCAAGATACCTTCCGATATCCCAAAATTCGATGGTAAACCTGGTGAGGAACCAAAAAACAATGTTATGAATTTTCATCTTTGGTGTTCATCCAATTCTTTGATGGATGATTCAATCTGTCTATGCCTTTTCCAAAGAACCCTCACCAACATTGCAGCTAAATGGTACATCGAGTTACCACGACATTCATTTTGGGATTTCAACGCTTTAGCTATGGATTTTTTGACACATTTTGAGTTACCAATATGGTATGAAACATGTACAGACCTATTAACCTCACTTCGAAAAACTACATCTACCCATATCTCCAATCATATCCATGGATAAAGAAGAAGATGTAGGTTGATTAAGGCTCCTATTCCTGATCAATTACTAGCTGACTAGTTCACAAAATATTTGCTTCCACCCATAGCTAGAGATGTGGACATGGGAGGTGATGTTACCAAAGAGAAGGATATTAGTCATGCTCAATACCTTGACTTGGTTTATTCCCAGTCGAGCACTTTGTATGATCTGATCCCCCATGCTCCTCGGCCTACTAGAGACCCTTCGAGACCCGCTACGGAACCACCTGCTGACGCCATACTTGGTTCAGTTCAGACACAAACAACAACTAAATCCTCTAATAAACAAAACTCCACTCCATCCAATCAACAAGCACCACCTGCCAAAACTGCATCCTCTCCTGTTGCTTCTGCTAAAGTAAATATAGTTCAATCCACTGAATCTTCAGGCGAGAAGAAAAAAGGGAAAAATAAATTTTAAAAACCTGACAAGCAACAGGAAGGAAATAAAACACAGAATATGGATAACGATTCAAAAGGAAAGAGAAAGGTGAAGTGCCCTTGTTTAATCTATGGAGGTGATCATTTTACAAAAGAATGTCCTCGCGGTGAGGAAGTTCATAAATTTTTAAAAGCTTCACCCACCCCGACCGTTTGAAAATATCCTTTCCCTTCCCAACAACAATTAATTGATCATAAGTCCTTAAATGAAACTTCTTCCTCCACTGATGAAGTTCGTATGATGTCTAGTGAAATGGTGAATTTGAATACAAGAGCACAAAGTTATGACCCTCCTCCAAAAAAGAAACCTAATGATATCCCATTTGAAAAAACCTGAATTTCTACACCTCATACTAATAATGGTCTTCATATTGAAAAACCTATACCTAAAGCAATTTTTCATCCACCAAAGGGCAGTCTACGTAAGTCCATAATCAATCCTAATGCTTGTGCCGCCCAATACTATAATATTGTTGAAGACTTGGCCCAAGCACCCTGCACTATGTCGGCTTTAGAGGTACTTCAAGCCTTCCCAACTCAACGGAAAAATGTGCTTACAGCTCTTCGAGCTATGGATCCTAAGAATAGTAATATCATCACTTTCAAACTAGATGATTTCAAAACGAGACTTTCACATTAGTTAGCTTTCCAGATCGCTACAAATATTGTTGGAAATACTATCTGTCATATCGTTTTGGATGAGGGTGCCTCTATATCAGTTATGTCTTATCTTGTTGGAGAGCCATTGGATCTCCAGAAATCAACCGTTCACCTACCACCCTTAAGGCTTTTGATGGTCACGGATTTCAACCCTATGGACTACTACCTACCATCCACGTAGAACTAGGGGGCAATTTAGTCTCCATTCATATTGAAGTTGTTGAGGCTCCTTTGGATTACAACTTACTCCTAGGTCGCAACTAGTTTTATGCTATGCAAGTTGTATCATCGACTGCTTTTCGGATCATCTAGTTCCCTTTCCAAGGAAAGATTGTTACTGTTGACCAATTAGAGTTCATCACGCCTAGCACCATTACAAATGATTAAAACAGTGTTTCTCTCTTGAACACCGCATAGTATCAAGACATCGGAGTAGGCCTCATCAAATATTCTTCACTTATGGGAGTCTTTCCTTCCTCTGACCCTCCTCTTGCTTCGCAAAATTCATCCATTAATATGATTTCTAGCTCTCGTACAGAAAAAGGAAAAGCAATTTCTGATGAATCCTCATCCTTTTCCCCTTTTGAAGAGATGTACAATGCAATTCAAGCTACCAGTGATCCCGCCATCAATGATCATTTCTTGGTGGCCTTAGACCATTATCACATGCCATATTGGCTCGAACACCCCTCGCCATATCTGGATTATCTTTCACACACACTTCCTACATACAAGTCTATCATGGAAGTTATGTCATTAGACGAGATGCATTGGTAAGATTATCATCACAGATCTTCTTTCCTTCCCCCTTGCCATATGGTAGAAAAACACTTTGCCTCCACGATTTCATATGATATAGTCATCCACCCTTAGTCTTCGATCCTCACTTGTAGTGTCGATTCTGAAGGGAACTTATGCAACATTACCAAAACTATACTCGTTGACATATCTGTGAAATCGGGTGTTTTCGAGAACATTTCCATAGGATAGAACTCTTCCCCTAAAGAAATCCAAACATACAAGACTCTTTTCAAAGAATTTTGAGATGTCTTCGCATGGACATATGAATAAATGCCTGGGATTGATCCCTCTATCATTGTCCACGAAATAAAAACTTATCCGAATGGAAAGCCACTACACCAGAAACTACGACAGGTTCATCCTCAAAAAGCAGCTGCTATCAAAGAGGAAGTTGAAAAACTCTTGAAAGCTTGTTTCATTTACCCCGTACCACTAACTAAATGGGTGTCCAACATAGTCCCTGTGAATAAAAAGTAGGGAACTATTACGGTTTGTATCGATTTTAGGGACCTGAATTGAGCTTGTCCAAAAGTCAATTTTCCCACTCCCTACATCGATCAAATAATCGATAACTGTGGCAGAAGCGTCATTTTCTCCTTTATGGATGGATTTTCCGGCTATAATAAGATTTATATTCTCCCGTCCAATCAACACAAGACGACATTCATTTCCCCTTGGGGGAATTTTGCTTATCATAAACTACCTTTTGATTTAAAAAATGTTGGTGCGACATTCCAACGTGCCATGTCATATGCTTTTCATGACATTAAACATGTTGTGGAACGCTATCTAGATGACCTGCCTATCCATTCCTTGTAGCGGGATATCCATGTCAATCATCTAAGAGCTGTATTTCTTCGATGTTGTCATTTTAACATTCGTCTAAACCCCCACAAATGTGTTTTTTGTGTCGAAACTGGCCGGATTCTTGGTTTTATTGTTTCTAAATATGGAATCCATATCAATCCTTTGAAAATTGAGGCTATTTTGACCCTTCCTACTCCCATGAATGTTACTGAACTCCAAATTTTGCAAGGGAAGGCGAAATTTCTGCGTCACTTCGTCTATAATTATGTAGAGAGGACACATGGTCTCACTAGGTTGCTTAAGAAAGATACTCCTTTCATTTGGAATGATTTCGGTTAGCACGCGTTTGATAATCTTAAACATGCACTTACCCATGCACCTGTGTTGCAACCACCCAACTATGCCTAGGATTATTCCTTGTACGTGGTTGCATCCTTATTTATGATAGGAATGGTCCTCATTCAAACAGATGAACACGACCAAGAACATGTGATCTATTACACTAGTAAGAGTCTTTTGGACTTTGAAACTCGATACTCACATGTGGAGAAGCTCACTCTGGCCACAATCATTGCGGTCCAGAAGTTTTGTCACTATATTTCTCTACACCACTACTGTTTACGCAGATTCCCACCCCATGTACTACGTTCTGATACGTTAGGTGCTCGGGGGAAAATACTCACGTTGGATCGTGATCATCCAGGAGTTTGACCTAGAATTTTCCAAAAGTTCTTCCAAGAAGTCCCTTGTCTTTGAAGAGCTTATATGTGACCTTCCTCGTACTACTAAAAATATAGAACCCTCTGATTCCTTACCTGATGAATCACTGTTTCTCATTAGTATGACAGATCCATGGTATGGAGACATCATTTTGTACCTCCAGACCTTACGATACTAGCCTACTACCTCCCGAGATGAATGTCGTCATGTTCCCAACCAGGATAAAAATTACCTTATCTTGAATGATACCCTGTACTGCCATGGTGTTGATTCTATCCTACTTCGTTTCCTTACACACGAAGAGGCTGAGGTCATCCTTAATGATTACCATGCTAGATCTTGTGGCAGTCATCTTTCTGGGTTGGCTACTGCCCAGAAAATCCTACGTGCTGGGTACTTTTGGCCTTCTATTTTCAAGGATTGTATTGAAACGGTCAAGTAAATCCCACCTTGTCAAATGTTTACTTCCAAGAAATGCACACATCCAGCTCCACTCCATCCTGTCATAGCAGTTGGCCCCTTTTTCAAAATGGGGCATATACTTCATGCACTGTATACCTACCTCAGCCAAGGGCCACGGCTACATCATTGTGGCTATTGACTATTTTACAAAATGGGCTGAGGCAATGCCCACATACACCAAAGATGGTAAAACTGCTTCACTTTTATTATTCAACCATATTATTTCAATATTTGGGATTCCTAGGGCTATCGTGACCGATCATGGATCACATTTCAAAAATAAAATCATGGCAGAGCTTAGCATCAAATTAGGGTTTCGACATGATAACTCTACACCCTACTATCCATAGGCCAACGGCCAAGTTGAAGCGATAAATACAGTACTAAAAACAATGCTTCAACGGATGGTAGGGTAGGCCAAGTCAAACTGGCATTTATAGCTTTTCTCTTCACTCTGGGCCTAGAGGACTACTGTTAAAACTTCCACTGGTTTCACACCTTTCCAATTAGTATACGGGCTGGAAGCTACTCTCCCAATAGAATGTGAGATCCCTTCTTTAAAACTGGCTGTCAAATTATTACCCAACACTACCATAAATGAAGAAAGATTCTTGTACCTAAATAAACTTGATGAAACTCGACGTGATGCTACCTTAGCTAATGAGGCACACAAATGAAGAATGGAAGTTTAATATGACAGGATTGTCAAACCCCATTCCTTCAATGAAGGAGATTTGGTCTTGACCTACGACCACAAGCATGACAAGCTGGGGGAAGGAAAATTTGAGTCTATGTGGCATGGACCTTACATTGTTAGCCATGTTTTAGAGAAAGGAGCATATCAACTGGTTGATTATGACCGGATACCAATGGGAGAGCCTGAAATGGGCTCTACCTCAAAAGATACTAAGCCTAGGTCATCTAGCATAGGTTCTTTGTAAATATTGTTTATAGTTTGCTGTGTGTCTTAGAATTTGACAGGTGTGTCTTTTGTGTGACTTAGAGTGTGTTTTTTATAAAAACCTACTTATGCACGTCTTTTGTCTCATGGAAATATGACTTCCTTCATTGGTTTTGCTGATGGTGCTCATCGGTATATGCTTAAATTTGCATCTGCAGCTTGGGTACTATACTCTCCTACAAGTGAGATGGTGATTTCAGGGGGTATTCTTTTAGGTCCCTCCACCAACAATCTAGCAAAATATCAAGCTCTGGTAGGATTGTTGATGGAATCCCTATCTAATGATGTAAGGGAAATTAGGGTTTACTTGGACTCTGAGCTGGTTGTCCAACAACTTAATCGAGTCTACACCATCCGTAATCCCCTTCTTCTTCATACGTTCTGAAGAGTCAGGTTGTTAGAGAGCTCTTTTGAGAAATTCACTTATCAACACATTCCAAGACATTTAAATGCAGTGGCAGATTCCTTAGCTAATTATGTTTTGGATTGGTATATTGCTCATACATGAAAGTCCATTTGAAACATAAATCAAAACATGTAAATTCAGAAGTAGCTAAACATCTCACACATCACATTTTTCACACACACAAATGTAAATATGAAAGTCCGTCATATATATATAAACTTTAACATTGAGATACAAAAATGGGCTAAAGCATCCCTAGCTTTCAGTGCCCTCAAAATTCAAGACCATAAAAAGTTCAGAATTCATAAATACATAGGTAAAAATCTGAAGCTTCGAAGCTTTAAGTAATACATATACAAAAAGAAGATCAAAATAGATTAATACTCCTACTGTGCATCATAGCATGCAATGTCCTGGGCCACTCTGCGTAGTAGCCTAGAAAACCATTCAGAAACACCCATGATGTGGCGCTGATAAGGCCTAGGTACCCTGTCTGTGGCTACATCAGGAATACCCACAGTCAAATGTTGTAGGTTTTCCTCCACATCTCCAAGATCCTCTTCAGCCTCAAAGCGATACACCATCATGTCTCTGGTGCCTACTCTCCTAGCAATAGGTGACACCTATTGATGTATTTGTAACTTCGGAATGTATTCACCTATGTATCTTATGTCTTATACCTCTATGTTTATTCCGGGATGTGTCTATAATGTAATTGAGTCTTGATGTTATGCCCCAATGTTCCAATTGGGAGGATCTATAATGTAAACAAGTCATGTCAAGTCATTGTGCGTAACCCTCCTATTGTCTAAGGGTTAAAGTCCCCGCATTTCTGGGGCACTAGGGTTATTAGAATCACCTAGTGAAGTCCACCCTAGTAGGGTTTTAGTCATGTCGAGAATCAGTATAAATAGAGAGGTGACCTCTCTATTTATCACACACTCACTCACACTTAGTTTTAGCGCATAGCTGAGGAAGAAGAAGAAACTAGGGCTAGGAAGAAAGAGGTTACTACTATCGAGAGATCATCTTACTGTTTTGGGATTTTCTATTTGGTGTTGATTCTATCTCTGAGGAAGTTGCAGGGTTTTCTCCATTATTGTTTCCACGATGAAAAAAACTATGTTCATTGTCTCTTGTGTTTGATTTCTATGTTTGTTATTCTCTTAGTTAAAAGATCCTAATAATGCTAGCTTAATGTTAAAAATCTAACATGGTATCAGAGCTAACCTGAGAAGAAGACGCTGTGCAGTTGCGGGAACTAGGGATTCCTACTTTGTGGATCTTCCGCCATATTTTTTCAGAAAACTAAGGTTGGAGTAACTCTCCTCCTTAGGGCGCATCTTTCTGTCAAAGCAGAATCCAATTCTGAGTTTTTTCAGTTTTGGACCCGACACTGCTGCCGTAAACTAGGGCTTTTCACAGAAGTGGAATTTTTCAATGAGCCCAAGCCTGGATTGATCTCCTCCCTAGAATAGAAGTTAGGGATCAAATTCAAAGCATTTGGTTGGATAGAACTCCAGAAAAGAAAAACTTTAATCTGCTCCTAAACTAGCACTGCAGGATTTCAGCTCCAAATCCAGA
The DNA here is from genome assembly GCA_001517045.1 of Pseudotsuga menziesii. Lineage (NCBI taxonomy): Eukaryota > Viridiplantae > Streptophyta > Pinopsida > Pinales > Pinaceae > Pseudotsuga > Pseudotsuga menziesii. The sequence goes on from LPNX010132883.1 coordinate 194,806, forward strand.
TCCAACATCTTGACCTGGTAAGATCTAAATCTTTTGTATTTCCATTTGAGGTTCTCAGTTAAGATGTCTCATCATACCAAGCTTGATGAAAATATTGAGGGAGCTAATAACTTCTGAGCCTGGAAGTATAGGATATCCCTGGTTTTGGAAGAGAATGAGTTAGACTTCTATATCAGTGAGGAGGTTCTAGTTCCAAAGGGAGATGAGGCAAAGACCTTACATAAGAAGAAGTTGGTTATGGAAAAGAGGATAATTGTTGATTCTATCAAGGATCACCTCATACCACAGGTGTCCTCCCTCAAGACACATAAAGCTATGTTTGATGCCCTAACCAAATTGTTTGAAGGGAAGAACATAAACCGGAAGATGACTCCGAGAAACCAATTGAAGAATATGAAGATTCAGAATGCACAAAGAATCCAGTCTTACTTCACAAGAGTTTCTCAGATCAAGGAACAACTAGAAGCAATAGATGAAGAAGTGGAAAATGTAGAGATTGTAATGACGACCTTGAATGGTCTCCCTATATGATGTGACTCCTTTATTCAAGGAATCTATGCTAGAAAGAAGTTAGTCAAGTTCAGTAGACTATAGGAAGAGTGGTCTTAAGAAGAATCTCGGATAGTAGCTTGAGAAGAAAAGATGGGAAGTGAAGATAAATCTCTCACAGTTCACTCCAAGAAACCCAGAAGAAGTTCTCATCACCCAAGAGGTAAGTCCTTTTATAAATATAACTATAGAAAATATTTGTCTAAAATCTAATGTTATACATGTGACGAGAAAGGACATTATGCTAGAGAATGTCCTAGAAACAAAAATGTCTCTCACAAGAAGAAAGGAAATAAGAGAAGACATCATTCTCATGCTACAAAGGATGACGAACCTTCATTAAAGAGAACCAGATATGAAAGTGAAGATTCTTCAAGCAAGGAAGAATATGTTTTGATTTCTGCTCTCACGAGAAACATTACTCATGGAGGCAATGATTGGATTATAGATAGTGGGGCTTCCAAACATATGATAGGATTTAAGGAATCCTTTGTGAATCTTTCAGAACATGAATCACCTCACAAGGTGAAACTAGGAGATGACTACCAGTATCCAATAAAAGGTAGTGGGGAATCCTCCTATAAGCTAGACTCTTGAACGTCTATGACAATGAAGGAAGTATTGTTTGTACCAGGACTCAAGAAGAACCTTCTCTCCATATCTTCATTAGATGCAAAAGGAATGAGGTTTTCATTCATAGATGGTCAATTCAGTATGTGGCCAAAAGGAAATACTATTAATGATGCAATAGTGATTGGGGAACAAGAAGGAGGTTTGTACAAATTGAAGGGCCATCCAGAACAAGCCTTGGTCCATGACACAGTAGAGCCAAATGAACTTTGGCATAGAAGGCTTGCACATGTGCATTACAGAGCACTACCTCTTACAAGCAAAGATGTTGAAGGTCTTCCAGAAATACAAGCAAAACATGATGGGGTCTGCAAAGGATGTGTGAAAGGAAAAAACACAAAGAAGACATTTCCAAGTAGTGAGAGCAAAGCAAAAGGAATCTTGAAAATCATCCACTACAATGTATGCGGCCCAATGTCATCAAGTTCACTTAGCGGGTATGTATACTATGTTTATTTTATTGATGAATTTTCTAGGAATACATGGATCTACTTCATGAAGAACAAAGATGAAGTATTCAGCAAATTCAAGGAATTCAAAGCCTTGATCAAGAATAACACTAAAAAGAAGATTAAGACCTTTCGATCAGATAATGGTAGAGAATTCACATCAAATAAATTCAAAGAGTTATGCAAAGACTTAGGGATTAAGAGGGAGTTGTCCACTCCTTATAATCCACAACAGAATGGGATTGTAGAACGGAAGAACATAACTATCATGGAAGCCGCAAGAGCTATGCTTCATGATCAGGATCTTCCTATGCATATTTGGGAAGAAGCTGCCAGAACAGCGGTGTATGTACATAACCGTACTCCACACAAAGTACTCAAGAACAAGACTCCTAAAGAAGTATTCTCCGGTAAGAAACCAGAAGTCAGCCATCTCAGAATATTTGGCTGTCCTGTGTACATACACATTCCAAAAGAGAAGAGGACAAAATTAGATCCTTCAGGAAAGAAGGGTATATTTGTGGGATACTCTAAAATATTGAAGGCTTAGCGAATCTATTTCCCAGGATACAAGAATATTGACATCAGCAGGGATGTGACATTTCATGAAGACACAGCTTACAACAAATCCAGAAAGAAACCCAATAAAGAACATGAAGAAGTAGAAGCACTTAGAATTCATGATACAACCATGAACGAAGAAACTCAAGGAGAAGATCAAGAATTTGAAGAACCACAAAGACCTATAGATCCACCTCTAGAGAATAATCCTCATAAGAGGAAACCTGCTTGGGTACGTGAAATTATCTAAGGTGCAGAAAGATATGCGGCTCTAGAAGAGAATCACAGAGAAAGAAAGAGGACCAGATCATGCTCCGCGTATGTAGCATTACTGTGTGATTTCATCGATAAAGAACCTTCCAATTATGAATAAGCGATAGAACGGAAAGAATGGAAGGATGCTATGATCGAAGAGTATCAATCGATCATGAATAATGATGTTTGGGATGTTGTCCCAAGACCAGAAGGGAAGTCAGTTGTAACTTCCAAATGGATCTACAAGATCAAGCATACTACAGACGCTAGCATTGAAAAATATAAGGCAAGATTTGTGGCTCGTGGTTTCTCCTAGAAAGAAGGAATAGATTATGAAGAAACCTTTGGCACCTGTAGCTAGATACACTTCCATTAGATCGGTACTTACCTTGGCTGCAGTAATGAAATGGAAGATACACCAAATGGATGTCAAGACTGCTATCTTGAATGGTGTAGTGGAAGACGAAGTGTATGTAGAACAACCACTCGGTTTTGAGACACATGATAAGGAGTCTCATGTGTGCAGATTGAAGAAAGCCCTGTATGGTTTGAAAGAGGCACCTAGGACATGGTACGATAGAATTGACAGCTTTCTATCCAGTTTGGGCCTTACTAAGAGTAAAGTAGATTCCAACCTTTACTACAAGGTTGAAGATGGAAACCCAGTGATGCTTCTACTATATGTAGATGATCTGTTTGTAATAGGTATGGATGGGTTGATTGTTGATAGAAAGAGAAAGCTTGCTGCTGAATTTGAAATGAAGGACTTGGGTATGATGCATTATTTTTTAGGCATGGAGGTGTGGCAGAATATAGATGGAATATCCCTCGGACAAGGGAAGTATGCAATAGATATCCTGAATAGGTTTGGGATGATGGACTGCAAGGCTATGTCCACACCTATAGCATCTAACCTGAAGCTATTGAGTGTTGCTTCATCAGATTTGGTTGATGCTACGATGTATCATCAAATGATTGGGTCCTTGATGTACCTGACAAAGACGAGACCCGACATTTGCTTTGCTATGAACACCTTGAGCCAGTTCTTGACAGATCCAAGAAATGTTCACTTGATTGCTGCAAAGCATATTCTGAGGTACCTGAGGGGTACAGTTGATTATGGGCTCAAGTATGAGTCGAATCAGAAGATTAACCTGGAGGGTTATGTTGATTCAGATTGGGAAAGAAGTGCCATCGATAGGAAGAGCACTTCAGGGTGCTGCTTCAGTATGGGATCAGGTGTGATCTCTTGGTTTAGTAGGAAGCAATCCTATGTGGCACTGAGTACAACCGAAGTGGAGTATGTCATAGCTTGTTTAGCTAGTTGTGAGGAAGTATGGATAAGGAAGATACTGTCTAATTTATTTGATCTCAAGTTGGATGCTACTTGTATATATTGTGACAACCAGAGTTGTGTGAAGTTGTCAGAGAACCTGACGTTCCATGGAAATTCAAAGCATATCAAGATCAAGTATCACTATATCAGGGATATGGTGCGGAGGGGAGCAGTGAAGCTCCAATATGTTGCGACGGACGATCAGATCGCTGATGTATTGACGAAGCTAATTGCTAGGGTGAAGTTTGAGTACTTCAAGGAGAAGCTTGGTGTTCTCTAGATCGAGGTTCCCTCCAAATGGAAGTGATGAGTCCATGAGCCATTCTGTCATGGTGAGAGGATTTAGGTTCCTTCCATGTCAGATATGAGTGCTGAGCCATTCTGATATGACTATAGGATCGGTTCCTACATGATCAGATATAAGGGCTATTTCCATTCTTGGAATGGAGGTGCCTAGTCAGTTACCAGGAAAAATCAGTCTAGGACTGAGAGCCATTCTGATGTGATAGAGGGATGTGTTCCCACTTGAATAGATGTAAGGGCTGAGCCATTCTATCATGGTTAAAGGATTAGGTTCTTCCCATGTCAGATGTGAGTGCTGGCCATTCTGATGAGTAGGTCAAACCTAAGGGAAACTACCATTCTCTGGGAGAATGGAGGCACCTGGTCAGTTACCAGGAATCCTCAGTTTGGGACTAATAGCGCTTTCGATGCGATGTGTTTACACATGGTCGAATGTAAGTGCAGAGCCTTTCTGACAGGATGAGGTCAGATATAAGTGCTGAGCCATTCTGGCGCGATGTGTTTACACATGGTCAGATGTGAGTGTTGTTCCTTTTTGATGAGATGCATTTGGATGTAAGTGCAGAGCCATTCTGATGCGATGTGCTTGCACATGATCGGATATAAGTGCTGAGCCATTCTGTGGTTAGATGTGAGTGATGGGCCTTTCTGACAAGATGAGGTCAGATGTGAGTGTTGGGCATGCCTTTCTGACAATATTAGGTAAGATGTAAGAGCTGGGCGGTTCATTCTGACTTAAGTGTCAGATATAAGCACTGGTGAAGACCTACATGAAGGGTAGGCCTACAGTGCTAACTCTGTAGAACTTCCTATGATGAGAAGAATCGATACAGCACCATTCTGAGATAGCATGTGATGATGATCTAGATCAAGTGATGATCCAGATGTGATGATGATCCAGACTTTATGACGATCCAGATCAAGTGATGATCCAGATGTGATGATGATCCAGTAGTCATGATGATGCAGATTCCGTGATGAAGAAGACTTGAAGAACAAGATGAGTTAGAAGATGACTTGAAGACTCGAAGACAAAGAAGGCTCAAAGACGAAGAAGAAGACATGAAGACTAAGAAGAATTGAATATGAAGATAAGGAGATGACCCAGTCGATACAGAGAAGAAGACCAGTGCTAAAAATTGTGTCGAAAGAATACCTTCCTAGTGAAGAGGGAGTGTTGATGTATTTGTAACTTTGGAATGTATTCACCTATGTATCTTATGTCTTGTACCCTGATGTTTATTCCGAGATGTGTCTATAATATTATTGAGTCATGATGTCATGCCTCGATGTTTCGATCAGGAGGATCTATAATGTAAACAAGTCATGTCAATTCATTGTGGGTAACCATCCTATTGCCTAAGGGTTAAAGTCCCCGCAGTTCCAGGGCACTAGTGTTATTAGAATTACTGGTGAAGTTGGCCCTAGTAGGTTTTTAGTCATGTCAGGAATCAGTATAAATAGAGAGGTGACCTCTTACATAGTCACTCACACTCAGTTGTAGTGCATAGCTGAGGAAGAAGAAGACACTGGGGGTAGGAAGAAAGAGGTTACTACTGTCGGGAGGTCATCTTACTGTTTTGGGATTTTCTATTTGGTGTTGATTCTATCTCTGAGGAAGTTGTGAGGTTTTCTCCATTTATGGTTTCCCTAAGGAAAAACACTGTGTTCATTGTCTATTGTGTTTGATTGTTGTGCTTGTTATTCTCTCAGTTAAAATATCCTAATAATGCTAGCTTAATGTTAAAAATCTAACAATATCATCACTGGACGAGCAGGTCCAATGTCTGCACGAAAACACTTTTTGATATCTCAATGTTATAAACCATAAAAATGAAATAACATGCAAAATTCCAAAAACACAATTTGGACAGTGTCTTTACTTACCATGATCATCCCACATCTCACCCTTAGGTAAAACCAACTCTAGATCATGACAGAAATCTGCTCCATCATAGGCATAATCCTCTATCATAAGCAACTAGTTTCTCAACTAGCAAAAGAATCCAGTGCCATAGCTAACTTTAGGTGCTGCATCGCCAAGGCGTGGCATAGCTGTAACTCATGCTAACATCCTGGGATCTTTAGGCTCCATCCTGGTGATAGTTACTTGTGGTCTCAAATGTGGAATCCGCTGTAACATGAATGACACCACCACTATCCCGTATCCGAATTGCTTCAGTGTTCCCTCCTACATTTGGTCAACTACTTCTTCAAACATACTAGCATGCTCTCGCACCAGTTAAAAACGGTAGGATCCATACACTGCAGAGCGTATAGCATATGAGACCAAGTAGTAAGGTGGGTATATCATGTTCCTGCTACCTTACCAATACTGTATACCATAGTCCTCAATGGGCGACTCACTATGGAGAGAATCTTTAGTTTCCTGGATTGAGCTTTCGTGCCCAATGCACAATGCTAGTCTATTATGTCATCCAAGGAGCCTTCTCCTCCTCGAGCCCCAGGTAAGACTTCCTGACTCCCCCTCATGGATAGATTTATCGAAAAGTATATATCCTCTATCTCATTGGGAAATATGTGCACCCCTATGACAAAAATTTCTTGATCAGGATCCCACATGTTAATGATATACTTGAGCTGTCAGATGTGTGCTTTCATACCGAGCAAACATAAATATTTCAGCAGTCCACAATTTCTTAGGGATTTGACGGTAAGTGGATCATTAGCATCTTGTACATCGAAAGTCTCATGCTCCCTCTCTTTCCAGATAACCATAGTGCACCTGCAACATACAAATCTCATAATTAGAACACATGGGATGGCTTAAAAAACATAATAATACATTTTGAAGTAAATCTTGAGCATGAATTTGGTCTTTTATCATTCTAGGGTTTTATTTTTCTTCCTTAAAGTTGCAGCGGCACTGCTACTTTTTGCCGATAGAGTACTAGCGGCACCTGGACCTTCAGCACTTAGGGCACTGTTTGATAGTCCATCGTGGACAGGGTGCCTACAGTGCGCCTGTCCCAGCTGGACAGAGCGCTGTCAGGGACTCTGCCCGACGGCCGAAAACCCTTGAAAAATAAAATCTAACCTATTTTTCACCAATGAAATTGCTCAATAATGGTCATTTTTGCTATTTCTGATTGAAATTTCCAAATCTATCCTCTACCTTGGCTTCAAAATCATTATAAAAATTGGTTTTAGTGATGTGTGTCTAAAAATGAAAGGAGAAATTTTGACATTTGTAGAAGATGGAAGGGAAAATAGTTGATTACTTACCTCTCACACGGTGAATGAAGAAGTAATGAAGTAGAAATATCCTTGCCAAACCACCAATGGAACTCTTGCCAATCAAAACCAACTCTCCAAAGCTCACAAATGATAAAAATGAAATGGTAAATATTTCTTACCCCACTTTCTATTTATAGAGTATTTGAGATTTTCAAAAATGCATTACAATTCATATATTTTGGAATCCAAATTATTTAAGAGAAAGTGGGTTTTTATTTTTATTTTCTATAGTTTTGGCAAAGTGGTTTTTAATGGTCTTTTTTGAGTTTTTCAGGGTTAATGCTAAGTTTTGGCTCTGATACAAGTCATTTTTGTCTTTTTCGGACTTAGGACAAAACTAAAAAAGTATTGAGTGTCCTTATATACTATTTACATGCTCATTAAAATTCCAGTAGAAAGGTGTCGAGTCCAATTTTTTTCCTTTTCAGACTCGTTAAAAATGGCTTATGAAAAAGGAACCTCGTTCAGGAGTTATATTTAAGCTCTTTTCAGTCTCCTCAAAACACAAAATATTTCCAAGCGAACTTGTTGCGTTCACGCTTGTAAAATAATCTAAACGGTTGACTAGTCGGGGGTAGGTTATCTCTTTTTCGGACCGACTGGCCTTATTTACGAACAAGGACCCTTTTTGGAGTCTTCTTAGTCATTTCAAACTCTTTAAACATGAAACGATAGATGATTTTACTTGCATTGGACTCATAAAACATACAATGTAAGACCCTATTTCGGGAACGAACCCCTCCTTTCTCAGGTTCGTAAAAATATGAGAATGGACTCATCACTTGATGAGCTTCAACGAGTGTTTGTTACCCTCTTTGGACTCACAAAAACAAAAAGAGGCACTCACCTTTCGAGGTGGGGAAATTAAAGGAAAGGAGAATGGTTTTTATTTGTTTATATGGTAGTAATATACAGTACACCTTTGAACATGAAACCTGTTTGCATGTGCATATCTGAACAGTTTGGGTTTTCATTTTGTCCTCGAGTCGATCCATTTTTGTGAGTCACCTAACTCCTTTGAGTCAATTCAAAGGATACTTTGTTATATTCCTTTCATTACACCTGGTTCTATTCTCGCGGGTCAATACTGCGAAGTCATGTGTCATGTCGTCCAATTGTTCAAAGGTTACCTATCTTAGAAAAATAATCCATCAATATCCTCACTTCACCTCAAAATTTAGTCATGTCTGAGTCAGTCCTATCATTATAAATCAAATTTTATTGTCAGTTTCGTGTCACTGATGTGGGAATCATCATGGCCCTCATGTGACAAGGTCTATTTATAACGACTTCATATCACTATCCAGGAATTAGACCTAGAAACCTAGACAGTACCTTGGGCCTGCATGCCTCAATGGCAGGTTACCTTGATTTCAACATGAGTTTACATCATTGGCTCTTGATTGAAAGATCTCATCAGATGTTTGACTTCAAGTCCTTTATTCACATTCATTGATTTGTACTGGGATATCTTGGGAATCATTGACATCAATGGTGATTTCCCTCGCACTTGTTAACAGTTAACGTCAATGACTGGTAATCAAGTGGTTTCTACCATGTTCGACGTCAAGACATTGTAATCACATGGTTAGATTTGTATCATTCGGAGATTGGGATAAAGACCCTGAGTGATTAGGCTTTATCATCATCATTGCCTATTCTCAGGTTGCATTTGGAGGTCATTTAGAGTCATGACATGGATCCATGTTGTATGTTCGTTGGCTGTGTTCTATCTCTGAAAATGAGAGGCATAGATCTACTTTGTATATCTCGTAGCTATGACCTATCTCTTATAGTATTCAATGATGGATCTACAGTGTATTATTGGTAGCCATGACATAGTCATCATCATAGATTTGCAGTGTATTGGTCCACAGCTATGATTGGATAAGAGTTAGTTATTGATCCCTTATGAGTCTATATTTCTTTGCCTCTGTATCAAATGGAAAACTTGCAAAGCATTTCACCTATCACATTCTTCTAGCTTCATACATTGGGGGGCATTCTGTTTCACATGAAAATCCCACATTACTAGTCAACCTTTAGATGACTTTCTTGTTGCCTGTTAACCTCTCAAAAATCCTGATCTGGATCACCTTGGACATTTTTTTCCTTGACCTAGAAGGTACAACGTCCTTTCACTTTTTCCACAAAGCTTCGTCGACGCCTCCATCAGTTGAGCAGGAAGCATCGTCCACTCTTTTTTAGTAGGAAAAATCCTAAATTGACGCTTTGTCTAGTTTACCCAAAAACATCGATGGTCACTTAAAGGGGAAAGAAAGAAGCTTCTAGAATATTCTGTACGGTATCCTTTATGGAATTGGTTCCTGCATGTCTAGGAGAGGTGGAATTTTCCTCCCTCACTTATAGGGATCCTATTCTATCCTTCTGTCAAGTCATCCTATGATTTTTTGGCCTATAAATGAAGCTTCCATGAAGAGAGTGGGGGAGATCAGAAAAAACATCCTTATGCTACTAGTTTGAAGTCTGGATAGAGACAAAGTAGAGGTAGCTTGTAGTTAGAGAGGTCTTCATTGGATTTTGTAGACATTTGTTGAGACAGAAGCTATCAACATCAAGGATTTTGGTTTTACTTCTTCTCACCCATTATTAATACAAAAACATTTCCCTTTCCTATATTTGGTTATTGTGTTTGTGATTAAATATTATTGGACTCCTTGATCACCAATATGGATAGTTGATTATCATGATCATGCTCTCATATTTTCATTTGTCTTGTGATCCATCTTGCAGGTATTGAATCATCTCAAGGACTTTCCGAAGAAAAGATAAACAAGTCTACGGTTGAGGTATATGACGTGTTATGTCAATTAATCTGAATATTCAAGGGAAGGATATGTGGTTGTGCTTCTTTTGTTTTGTAGTTGTGTTTTGCATTACAGAGGAACAAGTAGTGTCAGCACTGGTTGAGAATTCCTAGTAACAGTTAGAATGTTTGTACCCAATTTTTCTCAGATTGTTAGACCGTTAAAATATTTGATAAAAAAAGATGTACAATTTAAATGGTAGGAAATTCAGAAAGATTCTTTTACTAAGATTAGGAAAGCAGTTGCAGATGATCCTAGATTGATGTCCCCTGATTTTGAAAAATATTTTACTTTCTATACTTTTTCCACAGACTTTTCTTATGTTGATGTCTTAACGTAGAGACAAGCTAAGGACATTGAAATTCCTATTTCGTTCATGAGCTCTACCTTTAAAGGAGTTTAATTGAATTAATCCCATATTGATAAACAAGCCTATAAAATTTATAAGTTAGTAGAACACTTCAGATCCTATTTATTGAAATCTAGAATGGAGGTTATTATCCCTTATGCAACCATAGAAATGTCTTGATCCAAAAATAACTTGGTGAGAAATTTTCTCATTAGATGATTGTGCTTCAAGAATATGACTTGGAGATCAAGCTTGCAAAAATTGTTGAAGAACAAGGCTTGTGCTTGCTAGCTTCCCAATCTAATGATCCCAAGTAGGAACTACAATGGAAACAAGAGGAAGATATATCTGAGGATACTGTAAATATTATCGCTGCTCCATCCTAAGAATGGTATGATAACATTAGTTTTTTTTCTTACTGATGGGTATGCTCCTAAAACCTTAAATTTTAAGAAGCGCAGGTATTTAAGATTAAAAGATGCGCCTTATCAATTTATTGATGGTGTAATTTTTAAAGAAATTATGATGGTGTTTTCCGTAGGTGTCTTGAAAAGGAAGAGGATGATAATGTTTTACTGGAATTACATGTAGGGCCTGCAGAAGGACACTATTAAGGAGAAACAACTGCCCATAAGAATCTGAGAGATGGATATTATTGCCTAACCTTATTTAAATATTTATATTTTGTTTTTAGAAGATGTGAATCCTGCCAAAGATGTGTTGGGAAGGCTAATAAATCTGTCTTTCCCCTCTAACATGTCACTGTCCAGTTTCCCTTTTAGCAATGGGGATTGGATTGTGTTGGTGATATTACTTGTCATTTTTCCTTTCACCACTAGTACATCCTTACTGCAACATATTATTTCACCAGGTGGGTAGAAGCAATTCCCCTTAGGGTTTCCAATACAAACTCAGTCATATCCTTCCCAGGGAGTAACATTGTCACTAGGTTTGGGGTCCCACAATCTTTGCTTTTTGACAATGCATGTTATTTTTCTTCTATTTATCTCACCCATATGCCCTTGAAAAAGGGATTAAACTCAAATACTCTGAAAACTATAACCCTCAAGGAAATGGATTAGCAGAGTCTTCGAATAAAAATTTGATCAATATTTTGAAGAAGACAATGGCTACCCATCATAAAAATTGGCACACCAAGCTTTTTAATGCTCTTTAGGAAGACCGAGTAACTCCTAAAGATTTCATTGGGAAATCTCCTTACTACCTCGTCTATGGAAAATAATCCCTTTTACCATCAAACCTATTACTCACATCGTTGCAGTTGGCTCAATATTCCTTATATGACGACTCTCGTCCTCTCCAACATAGGATTAATATGTTACTTAAATTAGAATAGGAAAGAGAGAAGTCCAAAAATAAAATTTACCAACATCAACAATTAATTAAAATATGGTTTGATGAAAAATCTTCAACCTATCAGAATTTTCAAGTTGGGGATTTGGTTTTGAAATGGGAAAACAACACAAGGACAAAAATGAATATAGTAAATTCCAACGCTTGTGGCTAGGGCCATTCATTATTATAGAAAAGGTTGGCCTTGGTACTGCCATATTGCAAACAGTGGAAGATCTCTCGGTGACTTACCCAGCAAATGTCAAACTCCTCAAGAAGTACTTCATTTAAGACAATAATTGGCTTATCAGTACATAGGTGTGTTTCTTTTACCTTTCTTTCTTTGGTTTGTTTTTTATTTTTTCTTTTTTTTCAAAACATGATATTGAAAAATCATTTGTCTAGAGCTAGTGACCAGTCTATTTCAAATAATTTAGTTTGAATGTTTGAAAGTGGGTGTGTTAGATCACTTTACTTGGTTTATACCCAACAAGAGTGCTTTCATGACAATACAACAACTAATCTGTGTAGATATTTAACTGATATTTCCCCACCTAAGTCACCATATTTACAAACCATCATTTTGATAATTGAAGCCATAGGAGTGATTTTGTGTTTCTGTCATATGCTCCATAGTGATTGGCAATAAATATGTATAGCATCGTTCCCTTTTCTATTCTGAGTCTCTCCTTGATCACTTTGACATCAAATAAAATTCACCTAAATAATTGTCAATTGCAAGATGGAGGGTCTTATCACAATCCAACCTATCATGTTCATAGATATTCAGTGAATGACATTACCAAAAGATGGTTACCAAGCCAAGGTAATGGCTTTCAATTTACATTTATTTATTTTTTTCTTAACTAGAACTTGTTGCACTCAAGGAAAGAGGGGTCTTATCACAAGACAACCTGACCATGATCATGAGTTTTACTTTGGACTGAAATTACTGTCGAATGGTTACTATTGAAATATTGTAACTTCAAAGGATATTCTAAATGTATTTTACTGATGTAACCCAAGGGATATGTTATTATTCCTCCCTTGGGGTGCCACTATTATAATTGGCCATCATTAAGTCATGAGGTAAATCCTCCATTGTAAGTTGTGTCATTAGTTACCTAATGAATAATATAAAATACTGTTTTGAGTCTTCCTAGGTGAAGTCGGCCCAGACAAATTAGTGGGGCTAACTTTTTTAGGGTAAAATTCAGTTGGCTCAATGTGTATAAATAAAAGAGTTTTGCTTCTTATTTGAACACGGACTCACTCACTTGTGTAGCGCATATGATATATATATATATATATATATATATATATATATATATATATATAGAGAGAGAGAGAGAGAGAGAGAGAGAGAAGGAGGAGAATAACTGTTTTGGGGTTTTATCTTATACATATTATATAGAGGAACTTTTGCTGGGTTTTCTTCCCCTTGAGGGTTTCCCAGGATAAATATTGCGTCTATCTTGTGATTTTGTTTCTTTCAGTGATTCTGCATATGCTACTATTGTGAATTTGGATTGAACAATAATGATATCTAGTATAGCATATGAAATATTAACATGGTATCAGAGCTATCCTGAATAGGACTACTTTCACAAGGTGAAACTCTCTCTCCTCCCTCTTCGGAAGAAATTAGGGTTTCTACAAAATTTTGAATTTGGAAGATCCACTTCCATAGAAATTTGTGCATCCCTAGAGTGCATCTATTGAGCCCATGATCGAATTTTTTGGGTGGTTGAATCTTCCAGAAATCCAAACCCTAGTTTGGCCCTGAACCAAAAAACTACAAAAAATAAGAACCAGAAATTGTATTGAGTTGAAACCTCACAAGTAGGATTTGAAGGGTGAATATTCGGGATCTCTATAAATCAGTTGGACTAACTGACTCGCCTCAGTCAAGTGCATCTCCTAGTAAGGTCAGTTTTAAATTTTGAGAAATTTCAATTTTTAGTGACCTACTAGACATGATGGCCCAAGCACTAAGCTTGAGGACAAGCTGGAAGGCATAGAAAACTTCCTAGCTTGGAAGTATAGGATTGGTCTCATTTTCAGAGAGAATGGTCTTAAGAAGTACATCAGGGATGAAGTTGCAGAACCTAAAGAAGATGAAGCTAAGGAGAAGCATGAAAAAGACCTAATCAAGGAAATGAGGATCATTGTTGATTCTATCTAATATCACGTGATCCCTCAAGTGTCATCTAATAAGACACCAAATAAAATGTATGATGCACTTTCCAGAATGTACAAGGGAAGGAACATTAACACGAAGATGAATCTGAGAGCTCAAATGAAGGGAACCAAGATGAGAAAAGGAGAATCAATTCAAGATTACTACACAATGGTCTCCCAGTTCATAGAACAACTATGTGCTATTGGAAACACCCTTAATGAGGATGAAGTGGTTATCACTACTCTCATTGGTCTCACTTGACCATGGGAATCATTCATATCGACTCTGTTTGCTAGAAAATAAAGTATGAATTTTGACATAGTATGGGAAGATTGCATTCAAGAAGAAGCTAGAGTATCCAACAAATAAGCTCTACTGAGAGAAGATGATCAGGCTCTAGCCATCCATACTAAAGGAAGAAAACAATAAAACTTCAAGAAGAGTAATCATAAACCTTAAAAGAAGAAGTTTCAAAATAATAAGAAGGATTACTCAAAGTATCAATGCTACAACTGTCAGAAGATAGGACACCTTGCCAAAGAGTGTCTTTCACCAAAGAAGAAGAACAACAACAAGAGATGTCATGCTCATCTAGCTGTAGATGATGATGAAAAAGAAGAAAGACCTCGAAAGAAACTAACTAGAGGAGTAGATGTAGATGAATATTTACTATTCTCTACACTCTCTCGATCTGTAACACCTGGAGAAGATGCATAGATTATTGATAGTTGTGCTCAAAGAAGATGAAAGGGAAGAAGAAAACTCTGTCAAGAATTGAAGAAAAAAACTCTCCTCAAAAGGTATCATTGGGAGATGACTATCAATATCCCATCAAAGGTCTCAGTGAATCAAGCTACAAGCTTTACTCTGGGACTTTGATGAAGATGAAGGAAGTACTATATGTACCAGGTTTGAAAAATAAATTACCTTCCATCTCTGCTCTAGATAAGAAGGGATATAGAGTTACTTTTATACATGGACAAGTACTTATGTGGTCCAATGGAAAGAAACTTGAAGATTTTGTGGTCATTGGTGAAGAAGAAGGAGGACTATACAAAATCAAAGGACATCTAGAGACAACCCTTGTCCATGAGATTACTAGCTCAAGTGAACTGTGGCATAGGAGGATTTCTGACATAAACTACAAAGCATTATCCTATGTGAGAAAGGTGGTAACAAGGTTAACAAATATTAATATCGATCATGAGGGAACTTGCAAAGGATGTGCAAGAGGAAATAACATCAAGAATAGCTTTCCGAAAAGTGAAACAAAGACTAAAGGTACGTTGGAACTAATTCATTCTGATGCATGTGGTCCTATGCCCTCCATATCATTAAGGGGATATGAGTATTATGTCAAATTTATTGATGATTATTCAACAAATACTTGGATATACTTCTTGAAGAACAAGAGTGAAGTGTTTGGGAAATTCAAGGAATTCAAATCCTTGATAGATAACCACTCATAAAGAAGAATCAGGACACCGAGATCATATAATGGTGGAGAATACACTTCAAATGAATTTGAAGAATTCTATAAGGAGGAAAGAATCAACAAGGAACTAACCACTCCCTATAATCCCCAACGGAATGGTGTTGCAGAAAGGAAGAATAGAACAATTATGGAAGCAGTGAATACCATGATTCATGAACAAGACCTCCCCATGCACCCGTGGGCTGAAGCAACAAGAACAACTGTATATGTGCATAATAGATTATCTCACAGTGCTCTTGGATTCAAGACTCCTGAAGAGATGTATACAAGAAAGAAACCTGAAGTGAGCCATATCAATATATTTGGTTTCCCAATATATGTACATATTCTAAAAGAGAAGAGAACCAAGTTGAATCCTTCTAGAAAGAAGGGAATATTTGTTGGATACTGTGAAGTCTCCAAATCCTTCAGGATACATCTCAATATTTCATAATATTGAGATTAGTAGGGATGTAACATTTGATGAAGAGACAACTCTTAAGAAATCTAGAAGGTGTCATCTTGAAGAAGTACATGAAGAGGATATACCTCCAAGAATGGTAGAAGTTGAACCCTCTCTTGAAATAGTAGCATCTGAAGATCATGATATGCTATAACCTAAAGAACTCCCTACTATGGATATGTCTCGAAAGATAAAACCTGCTTGGGTAAGAGAAATCATACATGAAGTAGAGAGATATGGAGCTCCAGAAGGCTACACAAGAACAAGCAAAAGATCAAATCCATACTCTAGTTATGTATCTTTGATGTGTGACCTTGTATATCAAGAACCCACCAGCTATGAAGAAGTTGCACATAACAAAGAATGGGTTGAAGCAATGACGGAAGAATACCAGTTGATAATGATGAATGTTGTTTTGGATATAGTACCAAAACTAGAAAACAAAAGTGTGGTATCTTCAAAATGTATCTACAAGATAAAACATGTTGCTGATGGAAGTATTGAAAAGTACAACGAAATATTTGTGGCTACAGGATTCTCTCAGATTGAGGGATTTGATTATGAAGAAACATTTTCTCTAGTAGCAAGGTACACTTCCATTAGAACCATCATGGAACTTGCTTCCATTATGAAGTGGGATCTACACCAGATGGATGTAAAGACAACCTTTCTTAATGGTATGATTGGGGAAGAGGTTTACATTGAAAAACCACAAGGATTTGAAGTCGAATACAAAGCAACTCATGTATGCAAGATGAAAAAGGTTTTGTATGGACTGAAGCAATATCCTAGAGCTTGGTATGGTAGAAAAGATAGATTCTTGACAAGCTTGGGATTTACCAAGATTAGAGATGATCCTAACCTTTACATGAAGGTTATGGATGATGAACCAGTCATACTATTATTGTACGTACATGATCTATTTCTGATTGGAAATGGGAAACAGATCACAGATTGCAAGAAGAATCTAGCTAAATAATTTGAGATGAAATATCTTGGATTGATGCATTATTTCCTAGGGGTAGAAGTGTGGTAGATCCTAGAAGGAATCTTTCTAAACCAGGGAAAGTATGCACTATAAATATTTAAAATATTGGATATCTTTGATTATAAAGCCATGACCACACCCATGGATACCAACCTGAAGTTGTTATCTGATGAGTCATAAGAGTTAGTGGGAATGACCCAATATAGATAGATTGTTGGATCATTGATGTATCTGGTGAATAGAAAGACATATATATTCTTTGTTGTGAACAAATTAAGTCAGTATCTAGTTAAACCTATACGGGTTCACTTGATAGCTTCAAAGCATGTGATGAGGTACCTAAAAGGTACAATAGACTTGGGACTTTACTATGGTAGAGATCATGACTACAGATTGTATGGATATACGGATTCAGATTGGGCAGGAAGTGCTGCAAATAGGAAGAGAACCTTAGGTGGATTTTATTGTCTGGGATCCACCATGATCTCATGGTTTAGTAAGAAACAATCTAGTGTTTCTCTCAGTATAGCTAAAGCAGAGTACATAGCAGCTTGCTTCGCTAGTTGTGAAGCGACATTGCTTCGAAAATTGATGTCATGACTATTTGACATAGAGTTGGACACCACAATGATTCTTTGTGACAACCATAGTTACATAAAGATGACAGAGAATCTGGTGTTCCATGATAAATCAAAGCACATACAAATTCAATATTTTTATATAAGGTATATGGTACAAAAGGGATCTATAAAGCTCCAGTATGTGAGTACTGACAAGAAAGTTGCTGATGTACTGACCAAGACTCTATCTCGAGTAAAGTTTGAATATTTTCATGACAATATTGGTGTAGTTCAAAAATAATTTCCTCGTAAGGAGGAACAATGATGATACTAGAAATGATGAAGATAGAGACTCTCTTTAAAAGGAGGAACAAGTCAAAGATATGGACTCCCCTCAAGAAGGAAGAGTATGTTGAAGATATGAACCCTCCTCGAACAAAGGGGGAGTAGGTTGATAATATGGATCCTCCCAGGAAAGGGGGAGTGATGATAAGATTGACATCGATGATGGGATGAAAGTAATGCTGACAAGGTTCGACATTCACTTGTGGACAAAATAATTCTCTCTTGAGGATTACAGGTATAAAATTATGTTTAATGAGAGTAGTCCTTACTAAGGATGCCCCTGCAGATGTTACTCTCACATGGAGAGTACCCACATTTAGTTGTGTATACCATAGAATAACACACTCTTGGGAGTGGTCCTAGCCTTAGTGGAAAGGATGCTCTATGATGAGTCCTTATGGATGATAGGGACGCCATTTACATGCGGTCGAGATCTTCTTTGTAGACATTAATCTTGTATGGAGAGTATACCTACATCTATATGTAGATGCCATATAATAACACTTTCTTGGGATTAGTCCTAGCCTCAGTGGAAAGAATTCTCTATGATGAGTCCTCATAGACATTGTAGTATAACACTCACTTTGGAGTGGTCCTAGACTTAGTGGTTGAGGATGTTCTGTAGACAATATTCTTGTATGGAGAGTATGCCTACATTTACATGTATATACCATAGCATAACACTCGCTTAGGAGTGGTCCTAGATTTGGAAGCTAAGGATGCACTACGATGATCCTCACAGATGACAGGGCCTAAATATAGGTGAAATAGGATGGTTGATACTATGGACCCTCCTCGTTAAGGTAGAGTAGGCTGATGGAGGATTGCATCATCCTTGGACCTATGCCCTAAAGTGATAGGGATTGGTCATCCTTCAAAGAGATAATGGGTACTACAGGTAGCGTGGCAGAGAAGGATCAATAAGATCGAAGTGTGGTTGCAAAGAATCAAGAAGATTGAAGTGCTACTGCAAAGGATCAAAATGATCGAAGTGTTGCTGCTATAAAGGATTGAGAAGATAGAAAGTGTTGCAAAGGATCGAAGATCAAAGTATTGTTGCAAAGGATCAAGAATATCGAAGTGTTGGTATGAAGGATCGAAAGATCAAAGTGTTGTTGCAAAAGGATAAAGTAATCGTGTGATGCAGAAGATGAAGAAATTGAAGAGTAATTGTTCCAGTTACTAATGAATGTTGAAAAATTCCTATGACGTATATATGTATTACCTCGATACTATCTCTTGGTTATCTTATAGTCTATGATGATGTTGTTAGTAGAATAACCTTCTCGTTAAGGGGGAGTGTTGAAATATTGTAACTTCAAAGGATATTCTAAATGTATTTTACTAATGTAACCCAAGGGAGATGTTATTATTCCCCTGTTGGGGTGACTATTGTAAGTTTTCATCATAGATTTATGAGGTAAAGCATCCATTGTAAGTCGGGTCATTAGTACCCTAATGAATAATATAAAATATTATTTTGATTCTTCCTAAGTGAAGTCATCCCAGACAACTTAGTGGTGCCAACTTATTTAGGGTAAAATTTAGTTGGATCAATGTGTATAAATAGAAGAGTTGTGCTTCTTATTTCAACACAGGCTCACTCACTTGTGTAGAGCATAGGAGAGAGAGAGAGAGAGAGAGAGAGAGAGAGAGAGAGAGAGAGAGAGAGATTAGCAAGGAGGAGAATACCTATGTTGGGGTTTTATCTTGTACATCTTATACAGAGGAATTTTTGTTGGGATTTATTCCCCTTGAGGTTTTCCCAAGATAAATATTGTTTCTATCGTGTGATTGTGTTTCTTTCAATGATTCTGCATATGCTACTGTTATGAATTTGGATTGAACACGAATGATATCTATCTAGCATATGAAATATTAACAGTTACAAGCCATGGTAATTGATTTTAGTGTCAAATATAAAAGACGAGTATCCTTACAGAGATAGCTTGTTCAATTCCCAGGTAGGATTTGTGAATGGAATTGCGTCATACCATGGCAATGGTCTTGCTTCAACTAAGTTTCGGTTAGTTTCTTTCTAAATAAAAAAAAAATATATATGTTTGAGAAATAAAGTCACTAATAAATAATTGGTAATTGAAGTTTATTGTTGCTCCGATGATTTTGAAACAACTCAAGGTTTTACTAAGGTTCATCCCAAAATTCCCTCTCATGCTTGCATATTGGACACATGGAAACCCTTTTTCTTCTAAGTTGTCTTTGTCAATTGGGTATCATTACAAGGAATTTGGAATGGGGAGATAACAATGATATAAAACTAATTTTCTTGGATCTAATTGTAATATTATGAAGTCACTCTTGGATTATAGACCTAAATACTTTTCATGCTAGAAATTCCTTCTTGAAGTTTTCAAGTTTATTTCTACAGAGATAACTGCTTCGCCTAATGAGTCGCCATTGTTGTTGGAAAAATAGATCCCATTTTTATTGATAAAATGGGAACCATGTTTACTCATCATTAAGGTAATCTCTAAGGTTATTATCATGTTTATCGGGTATCATTCATTGTTGTTCTATCTTTTCATGTTTTGGTTTTAATAAAATTTGCTTCAAAGGCTTTTTTTGTTTTGTTTTGTGGATTGCAGAAAATATAGTCTTTTTCTGTCAAATATATTAATTCCGCAAGCCGCAATCCGGATAGAAAAAGTCCCTTTTTGGGGGGTTTTGAAATTTATTGTCCCGCAATCCGCAACCTGCAATGCGTATTTTGGATGTCGGGAAATATTTCACTATAAAAAAAAAAAGTTATCAATCTTGTAATTCTATAACCCGGAATGTGGATTGCAGAAATCGAAAACCATAAAAATATAATGAAACTGCAAGTCACACTCCCGTAGTTCCGTAACCCGCAATGCGGATTACGAAAAATAAAAAAATAATATGGTCAAAAAATTGCAATTCAATTTCCTTTCTCGCTTTTCTGCTTCAATATCAACCATTGATCTCTTTCGAAATCTATGATCCAGGTTCATTTCGTTGTTGAATTTAGTTGTTTAAATATTTCGAATTTATATTCTCATTTTTCCATTTCCAATTGCGAATTTTACCTATGAAGGAAGATATTTACTGCAATTTATAACCAGGTCAATGGATTTACTTTTCCCTAGCAAATTATTGGTAAATTCTTCAAATCTTTTACCCTTCATTTGTCCAATATTAGAAATTTAATTCGTGTTAAAATTAATTTGTTTTCATTGTGTTTATCATAATTTTCCCATTACCTTTCAATCATATTGAGAAATACCAGGTCCAAAAAATCCCTAAACAAGCAGAAAAACAAAGACCCAAATGATGGTATTTTCTCTCATACAAATGGAAGAGTATTTGAAACCTATCACCTCAACTGGTCAAGAATCTACTCTATTTTTTACAATGACGATTTTTAAGGGATTCAACATGACCAAACGACCTTTGTAAACATTTACAAGTCTCAACTTCATGCCATAGTAGTGAGGCCCTCTCTAATGCCTATATTGATGTTGTAAAATGGATAATTGATCATGAAAAACCCCAAGACCATTCCTTCAATGACCAGGATCAAACCCAATTAGCCTCCTTTCACCCTAAATTTTTTGCTAGAGCTTATGCACTTAAGCAACTCAAAACGTTGCTTTATAAACAATTTCTTGAATCCTCTACAACCCAGTACAATTTTGAGGAAATGCTCAAGTCATTGATGGACAACCCTTCTTCCCTTTTACCTAAACTTGACAAGTTGTATCATATCTCTTGGTTTAGGGAACCTTTCACTCTGTTAGCAGCCATGTTATGCAAGTTATATGGGCTACCCAATTGTACAGCCTTCAAAGTAGAATGGGCGCCACTTCCTCATCATGTTCTTACTACAGGGGAATCCTTTAATTGGGCTCATATCTTGTGAGTGGTACTGAAAGAAGCCATAGAAAAATATTAGAAAACTTGAGCATCAAGGAATCCCATGTTTTACCTTTCGGCCTATGTTATGGATTTTTTCTGTACAACATTCCCTTTCCCAGCCATGGGATGGAATTGGATAGAGGTTGGACCTCCGGTCCACATTTATTGATCAGAATGGGAGGATAACTTTATTCCTCTCATTTATGATATTTTTAATCATTTCTTGGGCTCCATTTATCAAAAGAAGATGATCCCACCTTTTTAGACAGAGCTAAAGCATTGGTTTCTACTATGGGATATTGGTATGTTGGTGAATATTTTTCATATATCATAATTTGCAGAAGCAACACGGTTCACCTGTTGCCTAGGATTGTTCCTGGAAAGATGGTGTTGGAAGAGATATCCTTCCAGAAATTCATTGATGGATTATTCCCCGTGCTTACTGGATCTAAAAGGAAAGGGCGGCCTAAGCTTCCTCTTATGGATCTCTAGTTATTCAGAACTCCACTCATGCAGGTGTACTTGGGAAAAGAATCATCACTATGAATCTTGGAGAGGCTCCTAAAAGGCTGCATGATCCAAAGTCCTTTTTGGGAAATCATTTCACTCAAGAACATATGAAGACTACCTATGCTCATCAAATGGATCCTGATGATTATATTTATCAAGGAGGTAGTTCTTTCTTTGAGGTTTTAAGAAGAATATCTTCTCCTTATGAAAATAATTTCATTTTCTAAAACCAATGGGAGTTTAAGACTAAAGTGATCCATTATATAAGACTTGAATTGTCATTAGAGGAAAAGGAATAGAAGAAATTGGTGGAAAATGAAGCTAAAAAATCACAAGCCAACACCTCTTCCATGCAGACTGATCAAGCATGCAACCATGGAAAAGCTATTACTAAGTATCCTCCACAGCCTCAAACTTCATATACTCTTGATGCTATAATGAGGTCAACAGAAATGTGACAGAAATGAAGAATATTTTAGCACCGATGAGCTCAGTTTTTGAAGCACAAGAAGCAGCTACTACCCCTCCATCCAAGAAGCAAAAAATTGAATATCTAGTACCACAGGTAAACATGCTTGAAATAGAAGACAATGATCTTGAGGAGGAAACAATCCCCACCAATTTCTCATGCCCGATCATTATCCCTATCACCCTACCAACAAGTATCTCAATAACTCAAACATCTATGGATCCACTTGAGGGTTTAGTGGACGATAATTTATTATATAATATCCATTTCCCAGAAATCATCACCCTTACCACTAAGGCATATTATTTTTCTTAATCCATTCCAACCAATATTTCTTCTATCACTTTGTCCAATATTACAGTTCCATCTTCAACAGTAACTGAGTAGCATGTTGCTCCTATTCAAGTTGCATTCTCACATCCATCCCAAGCACAAGTCTCTACTATATATCTAGAGCCTTTTGTCACTCCTATTCCAGTCACATCTTAAGAGATGATTACCCCAATCACTATTTACACTCCTCCACCCTCAACCTCTCATCCTCTGATGCCATCTATTTCCAGGCCCATTCCAACTCCTACTTTTTCTCAACATGTGCCTTTGGTCACAGTTTCAGAAGTGGAAACACCTACTGAGGAGGAGATAACAGATTTTGGAGATGAATTAGTAGTTTCCCTTTGGGAATATTTTTGGAGTAGGTCTGACAATGTTGTAGTAAAGAAGGGTTCTAAGAGAAACATGCAAGGTACTTTGGTACATGACACTGTCCCTAATTAGGTGATATGGAAAATAGCTTCCATTGATGTGAGGAAAGAATCCCTTGAGAAAACTACTGCCATGGGATCTTTTTTTGGGTCCAACTATTACTCTATGGCCTCACTAAATAAAGAGATTGATCCAAAAGATCAGGAACTGCAAAATCTGAAACAGGAGCAGTCCCAGGTGGAAGTACAACATGTACTTAAGCTCCAGGAATTGAAGAACAGTTATGAGGAAAATCTAAGGGACATGCAGGTTCAAAATGAAGTGTTATAGTAGCAGTTAAAAGAAGCACAAGGGTTGAATGTTAGTCTTGAAGAAAAAATTGAAACCCTTGAGCAGGAATTCAAAGCATCACAAGCTCTCTCTGTTGCCTCTTCTTTTTCAAAATTTTTAAAGGAAGAATTTAAAGAGTTGGCTTCCAAGATTCAGGATGATATTAAGGATTTATTAGTTGAGTTGTTTGAAGGGTTGAACGAAATTTAGGATACCTACAACTCTTTTCAACATCAGTCAGATGTACTTTATGATCATAATCAAAGAAAGAAGGATGCCACCAAATATTTTGATAATGTGCTAGATTGGAAGAGGTACATTAAAAATAAGCCTAAATATGTGCCAATATAAGAAAAAATCAAGTTGAAGAGAATCAAAATCTCATTGGAATTATGGGAAAGTGTCTGTGAGTTATTTGAGTCCACCATCCAAGATGGACAAAGATCTTGTAAGAAAATATGGTTTGCATCGAAAAACCTGTTAAGTTTCCTAGACTTACCCATCATGGAAGCGATTAAAGATGCTCTACCACCCAATATCATGATGGACCAGGTTGAAGGAGAGTGTTTGAGAGCTAAACAGAAAATTGAATAGCTGGATCACATAAATGTTGCAAAGATCAAGGAGTTGATCGAGTCGCCCCTGAATTCAAAAGTGAGGATCAACCTTTTTCTATGTTAATGGAAGAAAGTGAATAAGAGGGAAATCGAGTCACTCATTGGAAAAGCTCAGTTACAATTGGAATTCACCCAATATCAGGACAAAGCAGATTTGTTGGATGTATTTTCCAAGTGGCAATATGCCCTTGGAAAATCTTAAAACAATATTTCATGATCCCTACTTCCGTGGGAGATTTATTTCTTTGTAATGTTTGTAATCATTATTTAAATAGGCTGAGATCTCATAGTGGGGGGACAATTGGAGAAGAAAACCACAAGGGAAGGACTAGAGATACTCTGCATTTTGCGGAATTGTAATTTTTTGCATTCTAAATAAAATTTAGTTAGTTTCTTTCTACCATATATTTCTCTCATTTATGAAATTTCTTTAATGAATCTTGGTTTATCTTTTATCATTCAGACAGTTTTGTTATATGTTGCATCATTATTGAACACATTAACCTTTGTTTTGATTTTTCTTTACTCAATTATTATGTTAATTATGTATTAAACAAATTTATTCATTTAATTCATATATTTGTTATTGCAACCATTGAACAATTATTCGTATTAAATGCAAGGTTTTCAATTGAAATTTCAATAACAAAACAATTATATGTTTAAATTCTTTGGATGAAGTAACTCAATTGTAATCATTTTGCTTCATCTAAAGTTTATAGGGTTAGATATGATTTATATGTTTATAGATTGGAGTGAATTCTATCAAATATTGTAAATTGGATTGTTCTACCTCTTACTATCATCTTTCATAGTCTTAGTGTATCACATAGATCAGTTTACTTTGTCACTACACACCCTTCATATTTTCCACAAATGAAGAGGAAATCCATTTGGATTTGTTTACACAGTGCCAGCAAAGGCCTAATATCCATAGGGGTTAGTCATACCAAACAATTTTGGGATAGGATCGTCCTTACGTAGGATTATTTGATTCCTTTCATATTGGACTTTCTCCTCCTGTTGACTTCCCTGTAAATTTTCCATCAATTACCTTCTAGGAATCAACACGAGGGTATCATTGGCCTATGATTAAGGACGATGCTACAATTATGTGGGTTTAAGAAATACATATGTTTCTTGATGCCTTGATAATCACATTTTCGGGAAATGGCATGCCTTTAGGCCTAAATAAACCATTCACACATCCAAGACCATAAAGAATTCCTTAAAGCACCATGCATTACTTTGCAAGTGTATCCATGACACTCTGCATTGGATATACATTTTTCTACTACAATTGGAAAAGGGGTGTTCTTTGATCATGCCACAGGGGTAGTGGTGGGGGAAAATGCCAACATTGGGAATAATATGTCCATCTTGCACCATGTGACATTGTGGGGGACTAGGAAACACAGGGGTGATATGAATTCCAATATTGTAGATGGGGTGATGATTATGGTAGGGGATACTATTTTGGGGAATGATAGGATTGAGGAGGGGGTAAAATTGGAGTTGGGTCGATTTTAATTATTGAAGTGCCTAGTTGTACTACAAATCATGGAATTCCTATATGTTGAATAAGATTCCTAGTTAGACAATGGATCACAGTTCATTTAACAGTGAATGGTATGACTATGTGATTTGACGCTAAATGCATGTTGCAATCATTTTTTTTTTAACAAGATAGACCAAATATTATACAATCAACAATGTGTATGATTCCATATATAGGTGATTTATGTATTGGTATTCCTAATTAAAAAATAAGGAGATCCTTAGAAAAACCTTGTAGAACTTGATGTCTTGGTATTGGGTTTTCTTATAATTTCTCAAATTCTCCAAGTAGTAGACATGGATACACGTGTATCGTTCAGTGAAATTTTAAATTTAGTGCCATTCTAGTGGGTTTGCTAAGGATCACTTGAATATGAAAGAGTCAAAGTTGTTTTTCCTTAATATGTTAAGTAATTATATCTTTGTATGAGAAAAATATCCATAGATAATCTTGCTTCTCATTGACATTGTACTTTTAAGTCAGGGTTATGATATTGATTTTTGGAAGGATTTGCTCATTGTGCTTTGAAAATTATAAATATTTATGTATGATTTCATAGGAAATCTATGTATTAACTAATCTCATAGAAAATGAAGAGATCCATACATGTAAGTTAACGAAACCTCGTATAAATTGATGTAATACTATTGGGTTTGTTTAGAATTTTTCATAATCGCAAAGCTATAAAATGGATATATGTTTATGGTTTGGTAGCGTTTATAACTTGATGCCATTCTAGTCGGATTTTTCTTTCTTCCTTATATGTGAAAGCAATGAAGTTGTTCTTCTTGATTTTATTAAGAAATTAATCTTTGCATGAAGCAATTATTCATTAGATGATCTTGTTTCTCCTTGATTTTGTAATTTGTAGTTGGTTATATGAAATTTCTCTTGAGAATTTTCCTCATCTCATACAAATAAGAAAAATCCATACCTATATGCTTAGAAAAACCTCATGGAACTTGTATCCACGATGGTTAACTTAGATGGTTTAAATACCATGTTGTTCACCATTGGCATGGGTTCAATTCCTCTGGTAATATTTGAACCCCTACACCCCTCTATGTTTTCCCATTTCCTTAACCACCACTCCTATCTATCTCTCTCTAACCCCCCTCTCATTTTCGATTTATCTCTCCCTCTCCCCCTCTTTATATCGCTTTCCCCCCTCTCCCCTCCCCCCTCTCTCTCTATTACCCCCTTTAACTAACTACCCCCCTCTCTCTCTCTCTCTCTCTCTCTCTCTCTCTTTTTCTCTTTTTGTAACCCCCCCCCCCCTCTCCCTACCCCTTTTCCCCTAATCACTTATTTGTCCCCCTTTCCCTTTATCCAGGGTGGGAGAGCCGTGGGTGTATGCTCTTTGAAGAGCTACGAAGTTGGAAACATTGGTATGTTTGAAAGAGTTTCATTTTGCATCATGTACACAACGCAAGAGGAGGTAAATCCCTTGATTCATTAAAATTTTGTTTTGTGTGAGATTTCATGGTTCTTACTTGAATGGATTTAGTGAGAGATTGAAGGGTAGTCTTACAAGTTCTTTATCTTGATTGTATTGGAGGCCTACATTATATTGATCTGACCTTGTTTTCTTTTAGATCTAGAGAGTGGAGGATTTCCATGCGTGAATCGGGATGCGAAAGGGAGAAAAAATTACCCACGATGGGTATATTTATGCCCTACTTAGCTCTTAACTATACTAATCATTCATCTACATTCATATTTTTGTTTAGCAAGGATTCAATTTTATAACTCATATCTGAGTATTTTTTTGGTATTTGGGATCATGAGATGATAATCATCATGTACATATGGCAGTGGTGGTGGTAGCGATCGATCAGTGAGAAAAGTGAAGGTTGCAATCCATCCAGTACATGTGTCACAACTATCTAATTTCAACAAAATCGATGCCTCTAGCTATTACAAAGAAAACGCGGGCACCGTTAGTTTGTCATCCTCGAACAACATTGTTGATTCCAACGTGACCAACCCACCGAGTGGGTACTATATGTTCAAGAGAAAGCGGGTGTAACCGAGGAGTTAGAGAATGAAATAATTTCCAAATTACAAGTACAAGTATTACATATTAGAAGTAATACTTTCCAAATTACAAGTATTACATATTATAAATACTTTCAATTAAATTAATAATAATATAATAAAATTAGAAACATATATTTGAAATTTTAATTAAACATTTGAATGATTTTCACAGTTAGGAGGCTTTTGGCCGGGAATACTTTTGCTAAGGGTGGGGTGGTGATATCACATGATATATATAGGATATATACTTAGGGCGATATTCTTAACATTCACTAATGGAAATGATAATCATAGGATTTATCTAGGACTTCTGCATGTAGTGTTATAAATTTGATGGATATTCTTGGAATAATTTCAATGTATGAGCATATCTATACACTTCTCTGGGCCAGGAGGTTTTAAGTTGAAAATATTGGTCTACATGGGAATTCTTTATGCCTTTGAGTCGAGTGATAGTAAATGTAGTTAGTACAATTAGCGTGGATTCAGACAGTATTGCTTCGACCAAAATGGAAGCTATCTGTAATGATGGAGACGAGTCAGTGATTGATTGTTTTCACTTTTCAATATTTTTATTTAGTTGGTTTACTTTATTCTACTATCATGATGACACCATGTTAAATTTGTTTCTCTCCAGAAATGGATTACTTCATAATGTGAAATACGTGCAGGGTGTTTCTAACATACGAGGACTTCCTCCTCAAATAACCTCGGGATCTGTCGTGCCAGGAGATGAATGCTTGTCACCCTTTTAAGAAATCTATTGGTTTTATGTATAGTTAAGGATCATTCAACAATCTACCAAAATTTAAGCATGATCATTCCTCCATAATAAGTCATAATATTTTCATTTCAATCTTCGTGACGATATTTCGTAAACAAATTTCGAGAGCGATTTTGACCTGGGTCTTATAGATGCTTACCGACCCTAGACTTCAACTGCTTCCCAATCGAGGTAAGCTTTTCCATGTTGAGGTTTCAAATGAGCATCTAAATACTATTTCACTAGATAATTTCTAGGACCATTTGAAGTTTACCAAAGGACAGGATGTCCTCGTCAATTTAGTCTCAACCAAAATCACATATCAATGACTCTTCCCTGTTACTGAAGTAAGTTCAATTCAGTCAAATTAGTACAACCACAATTAAAGTGGCAAGTGAATGGTGATAGGCAGAACTAACCAGTTAGTTTTGTAAAGATAGTTAGTTATTAAACAAAGGCTAAAATGTATATTTTTATATCCATTATTCATATCATATGGTTAGAATTAATATAAGCACAAAACATATACTGTTTAATAAATAAATAAAACAAAAACTAATATAAAAATACAAAAACAAATTGTTATCAGTTTTTTTAACCATCCTTTAACTGAATCATATTTAAATCTTAACTAGATGTATAATACAAAATAACTGTTGTACACTTGTTACACTTGTGTTAATATGAAATAATATCTAAATGCATATAGACATAACAAAGAAATGACTGAATTAGGAGCATGATGATCCTCCCAATCCAACAAGGCACTGCTAAAATTCAAACGCCAGGGATAAGCGTTCGCCAAATCGCCCCGTTTTTCCGGCCGATTTTTTATTAAATCAGTCAAATGTTTGCTGTGAAATTGGTTATTTCATTATTTTGGAATTCTACTAATTTTATTAGCTCATTCTATACTAAATCGGGCATTTTAAAACTACCCAAATGATTAAAACTACGATCTAATACCTCGAAAGTATGATTTACCGCAAAATTGATTTGCCGGATTCCGGCGAGTCGGGGGCGATTTGGTGAACGCTTATCCTGCTCCCAAATTCAAAAGTCAATGTTTTCAGTTATATTTATTACCGTATTAACTCAATGGAATTTTCGAGGAATGAATTTCAAATGTTCTCCCCTTGACTTGGAACGACAATTTTATTTAATTACTGTTCACTTAGTCAAGGTCTCTTTTTGATATGGACTACGTTCTTGGCTTGACCCATGAGGCATAATGTTTCTTGAAGTTTCGGTCGAGTTGTTGGGTCGAGCATCTTGAAACTTTGTCCTGCCTTCCTGTAAACTAGTTTTTGTACATTGGGTAAGGTTACAGTGTTTTGCTTGTCGATGTTGAAGATTGGATTTTTTCAATATTCTATTCATATATCAAGCTTGGATTTTTCTGTTTACTCGTGGACTAGCGTTATGGTTCTAGCTAAGCCAGAGTGTTCCAATCTTGGTCGAGCCACCGTCAAGCTTGTTGTTGTTGCAAAGATTCAATATTTAAGAAGGTAAATTCAATATTGGTCACTTTCTACTTGGTGTAGCATTAATAGTTTCTAATTCGGTTGCTTATGAATGAAGCATGATATAGCAAGACGCTGAAAAAAATATAGACAATAACTTCTAGAACTTGTGTGTTTCTATTGTCCAGAAGAACGGGGACAACTAATGCAAGGTAAGTTTTCCACACAGCTTAGAGATTTCTATGTCTTCAGTTTAAATTTTCATATGTTTGTATGAATTGACCTGGAATTCAAATACTGCCTCAGGGCTTTTGTGTAGTAGATACAGTTCTTGAATGTAGCAATTGTTTGAAAATGTCCAGTTAAGACAAATTTCTACAGACTAGTCTTTCAATAGTAGCTAATTTACATATAATTGCACTATCGAGATCGTTATAATCTTGTTAATTATTATTATATTTTCTAAGAAACTGGGTGGAAATGTTTGTTTTAGGGTTTACAGAACTGAATAATTTTGAATGCTATGGAAATAATTTTATTAGGAAATTGTGTGTGTTTCCTTAAAATAATATTAGTGTTTACCTAGTTACCGCACACCTGATTTGGAATCTTGTAGGTTATGTGCAGGACATTTCAACTGTGTCAAATTGCGCTCTCAATTAGCGTCATGATAGGGTTCTATGAATTGGACTCAAATTCAACCATTGGATTAGGGTTTTCCTATAGATAGAGTTATTGAATGTAAAATGTCCAGTTTACACTCTTGTAGATATAGTTATTGAATGTAAAATGTCCAGTTTACAAAAAACTCTTCAATTTTACTCTTTCCAGAGTAGGAAGTTTATATCCAATTGCACTCTGGCGCTTCCATAGACAACATTCCGGTTATTATTGTATTTTAGTAAGAAACTGGGTGCAAATTTTTGTTTTAGGGTTTAAAGAACTAAAAATCTTGAACGCTACGTAAAAAAATTTACTAAGAAATTGTCTAAGCTGAGTTGACATCATATATAGTAGAGATAATTTTATGGCGATAATCCTATATTTTTCCAATGTAAATTATCGAAGAAGTACCATTCCTTCTGTCTTTAGCTTTCGCTGCGGACAAATAATATTCATGAATTGTAATTATACCATAATACTTGAATATTGATTCCCGTTCTCTCTTAAAGATAGAAAATTAAAACAAATTCTAATAAAATTATGTATCTCCTAGAATCTAATAATTCATGCTATAATATCTTATAATGGTGATACATCCTGTATATGTACCTGCAAGATCCCAAGGATCACACTTGTTCAAGTCGGCCTCTCCAATTGCACGCTCGGAGAAGGTGTTGTCAACTATATTTTTGGTGAGATAGTATGTCACAAGTTCCTCATCTGTGGGATGAAATCTAAACCTCGAAGGAATCTATGTGTGCGTCTCGCCCTCGAGTGCATTATTCATTGGATTCAAGGCTGAATCCATTCTCAATACAATTTCTTCTCCCAAAACTATTGTATTCTATCTATCTGGTTTGGTCCACAAAAATGAAATACCAAAGTCTGGACCCTGGGTTGTTTTTATCTCCGCGAATCTATGCTCAAAAGCCCTACTATTATCATAGATAAATATATCAGTGTTATTATAAAATTCCATTAAACGTCGGTGTCATAAATATATATTCACAGTATCAAGGTCAACCTGCTCAAAAAGAAAACACATCAAAGATTATACTGACATGTATATACATCTCTATTTCTAGATATTTGTTAACGCATCATAAGTTAAAGCATGGAGGGAACAAATAGTGCGGCTCAGAAGACTGAATCCTTTCATGACAAGGTTTTTACGCTCATCTAGCACGAAGAAAACTGAAAAAGAAAATCAACCATCATCCCAAATATCTACCCACCCGATCTAATCCCTTTTACATTTTATAATGTTGTTTGTGGTTTTTCTTCTCTCTTCATTCATGGGACCTCTATCTAAGATCTACCCGCACTAAGAGAGATATTTAATGATAAACTAAGGTTAGGTAATGGAACAATGCATGTACCTTTGAAGTATGAATTTATCACCCATGGAGTATGCATCAATTAACAACTCATTGACCACCGTCTAAAATGTGAACAGAGAGATATTGTTCGTCGAACAATTATCATCATTAACCAACCTACAGGATTCAATATACCTCATTTTCTATTATTTAATCAATTTTCCATCTCGACCATATTGACTTTCTCTCAACTTTTGGTATATTTTTTTTCATCACCCTTAGATCATAGGGTTTATCCAGGACTTCTGTTGCTGCTGAGTTGACATGATATGATATTAATATAGATGGATATTTCGATATTCAAACAAATAATTATTCATGTAGATGGATATGAAAGTACTTGTTGAATGGATGGGAGTACTTAGAATCTTTTGATATTTTTTTACTCTTGATTTATATGGATATTTTGATATTCAAACAAATAATTGTTCATGTAGATGGATATGAAAGTACTTTGAAGCTTTTCATTGTTTATTATTCTTGATTTAAATTGATTATTGCCTGGTAGCTATATAGGACTCTCAGTTCAGACATAAATTCAGGGCAATATTATATGTTGTTTCTATTTTATGTTCGAAATGTTGTTTCTGTTTGCATAATGTAGGTCTTAGTGTACTAGATGCTATGGAATGAAGAACCACCCATATATAGTCCCTACAATGTTTAGTTGAAGAAGATGAATCATAAGAGCTAGCGTAAAATAGCTACCTCTAACTCTGTTAAGGAACCAAAAGACTAAGAAAGAATGAGTTTATGTAGTACCTTTAAGGTCTCCATGTTTCCCAAATTAGAAGAATGTGATATGTCACATTCCTTTAAGTTAACCCAAAACAATGACAACTTACTTTCACTGTTGATATGGGTGCTTTGAGACTTTAAAAATCCCTTTCAAATTGGACAATTTCATGTTCCTAAAATACTCTAAAACGTAACTACTAGTATTTCACAAGATTTTGAACAACACCTGTTGTATCTATCTCCCTGAATACATGTAGTTATTACCAAGGAATAGGTATCTCTTGATATTTTATCCATGTCAATCTGCTATAATTAAGCACATCATATAACATAAGCATGTTATGTTTAGTATATGTGGGTTGATGATTAGGGAAAAGAACCCAACAAAATTTTAACATATATGCAACAAGGTACAAAGCATTTTCTTAAAAAAATATGTTGTCAATTAGTTCTCATTCTTTTTCTTTTTATTTGGGTATGTTCACATTGTTGGTATTTGTCTATTGTTCTGAGATTCTAGAAGCATATAGATCAATACTAATTTATGTATGTAAATTCTATGTGTGCTAATAGTTTTATGGGTTCGTGTAATCGCGATATGGGAATTGATGAATTTTTAAGTCGATCCACTGGGATTTGGAATTTTATTCTTTTACTTCAATGTGGGTGCAAGTTGATGATCGAGGTATAGGTAAGAGGTAGCTTTGATGTTTTCAACGTGGGAGATGAGTTTGCATGACAATATTTTTTATCATTAGGTAACTGTGTTCTACTAGTGTTCTATTTTTTAAGAAAATTTATGTTGGAAATTGTGATAATTTCTTGTCTTGTATAACACACCACTTAACCTAGTACAATTATCAGTAACTATATGGTATAATTAATGCTGTTGTATTTGTATTGTATCTTATCCTATATGTTTCTAGATGTTTGGATCATTCCATAGATTTTTCATGTATAAATACTTGTTTATGGTTAATATAATGCCGAGTGTAGAGAAAGTTTAGAGTTGTAGTTGTGTGTTTCATGTTATGGAAGTTTTACCTTCATGCTTATCCCCTCTCCTCCATTATATGTAAGGTGTCATAGCCATCTTAAAGCTCTACCCTTATAACATGTGGTATCAGATCCTAGTTGAGGTATTTGAACCCAGTTTGTGTTTAAGGATGCAACAACAATGGATCTGTAGAGAACCTGCAAGCCAAGCATCTCTTGCTTCCTGTTTTTTTTTTGGTTTTCAGAAAAGTGAGTTGGATTTGGAGTTATTGTGTTCTTTTTTTTTGTACGACTTGCAATTTGGTGGTTTGTTCGAAGTATGTGGTTGTAGTAGGATCAAAAACTTTGTGGTTTAGTTTGTCTTGGAAAACAGTCCAGTGGAAAGGTCGCTCCATAAGTGCATTCAAGGAATGAACGCAAGTGTTGCAAGATGAACTCGTGAGTTCGAGTTTGAGTCTGAAGTGCCAAGTTATCTGATGTTTAGAGTTCTAGTTCTCCTGAGTTGTGTATGTTTGTCCTGAGACTGGAGGACACTAGTCGAGCCATTGTTCCTTTTTTAACCTGTGTGGAGGAGATATATCAACCACCACCTATGCAAAACAGGTGGCAGCCAATAGAAAACTCTTAAATGTATCTTAGGAGGGAGGATATAGTGTTTTGATGGTTGAATATTTAAGATTCCTTACAAATTCCAATCAATGTTTAAAATTCTATGTAGTCTAAATTTTTTCTTGGAAATTGATGTTTTTTTTAATTTATTGCACTATTTTTTTACAAGAAAACCTTTGAGACCACATAAAGAGACCAATAAAAATAGACCTTTTTTTTAAATTTGTAGGTTCCAATGTAAGACATAAACAATCATGAATATGGAACATATGAATGCTCGGAAATGGATGTCTATTTCTCATGCAATCATTTCTATTGTAGAAGACGTAAAAAACTACATGTTGAGAGTATCCATTTAAAGATAAATAGTCCTATCCGAGTATTTTTGGAGGATGATGAAGAAATGAATATAGAAATTCCCACTAAAATTCAAAATAACGATTTAACAATTGGAAGCAGTAATAATTTACCCAACATGTGTGGTGAAGCCATTGTTAATCATAGCCCCAACAATGAGAGTTACATATGAGATGATTGTATGGAAAATGATGGTTCTAATGACGACCATGCATGTGTACAAGAACAAATAAATATCGAACCCATTTCAAGATAGATTCTAAATCAATCAATATAGACTCTAATGGAGAACCTCATGGTAATAACATTCTACATATGGTAAGGACACCACTTTACACAGGTGCACGATGTTCCATAGTGGAAGTTGTGTTATCCCTTCTTAACTTAAAAGTTGTCCATGGAGGGACAAGCAATAGTTTCATTGACCTTGTACATTAAGTGTTTTTTTTACTGAATGGAAATTTCAAGTTTATTCTCAATAAATCTTTCTAAAAATTTAATGCCACTCTAAACTCTATCTTATCATTGTTGATGGAAAACTTATAGGTTGTTATCATGCATGCACCTTCCAATTAATAACAAATTTTCTAAATCAAAATATGAGATCATGTCATTAACAAAGGATTTAGGCATTGATGTTTCCAAGTCATTTAACACCTCGGTTTTGACCCCATTTGCATTAAATTGTATCTGATGTAAATATTGTAATTAATCATGGTGTGGAGCTAAAGGAAAAAGGCCCACCATTGATTTAGTGTTTTATGTTTTGGTGATTAAACTCAATGCCGATGGTATTTGTGTGCTATCCACGCACATTATAATTTTGGACATCATGTAAATATGCAATTTAATTAAAATACCCACAACCAGCTATGTCATTGCAACATTAAAGTGATGGGGGCAAGATTTTCTAAGGAATAGGGAGGGAAATAATCAAACGTTCAAGCCAATGGGGAAAATCCAAATGTCAAAGGAAATCCCCATCAAGATTTCAACTACTCATTTTTTCTTCTTGTGCCAATCATTTATTTCTGCCATAAGTGGTTGAGTTAGTTATTGCATGTGGATGGGAAGAGTATGGGAGTCAAATTTGAATTGGGCAAAACACCAATTTTTGGAAAAATGTGTTTTGGCTTAATGGGAAAGTAAGAACCTAAAAATTCATTAGTCACCCATTATGTGTTCACGTCCTCTCTTCCTCATGCGTTTTGGGAGCTCCTAGGCGTTTTTCCTCACGTTTGCAGCAGTTTCCTTTGTTTTCCCCATGGTTGGGAAGTTGTTTTGTTAATGTTCAGTGGTTGGGATCCCTCCTGGACGTATTTACATTTTCCCCTTCTTCACATGGTTGAGGAATTTTGTGCTTGGTGTTGCATAGTCAATGGGAGAGTAGATCCACAAATTGGGGTTTGAAGGAGTCATTTTTGCCCATGTGAATCCCATAGAACGTTTCTAAAATGAATTTCTCATCCTGGTTCATTTTTCTCCATTCACCATTATCGAATTTGGTTTCCAGGATGTTTTTGTCCATGCCCAGAACTTGTATCTTGTTGTTCTGTAAATCCTATGTTTTGGTCTAAAATGGTTTGGAGTGGAAGAGGGAAGAACTAGCTTGATAAACCTAGTGTAGAAAGGAACCACACTGAGAGATCAATAGGGGTTGGTTATTCTTTCTTGCACATCGTGAGGGATTGTGTAGCAGAGAAGGGGGTGCTTCCTTGTGTTGGGTGTGTAGGAGTTGGGAAAACCAAGCCATATATGGTGTAGGTGTCTATAGATATGGGGTTGAGCTCACTAGCTTAGCAATTCAACCTTCCACCTCCTTAGCATCCTAATAAACCCAAATGTAGTTTTGGCTTGGCTGAATTTTGATATGTCTTTGGCTATGTGTGAGCCTGCTGTAGTTCCCTTATTCCTTGTGGGAATCATGCCCAGCTCAGGGGTGGCAGTGCTACTGAGATATTGATGAGCACACTAGCCTATGGTTGGGTGGAACATTGCAGTGACATAGCTGGTTGCGGGAAAACCTTCTTCTCATTATAAGTATCTCTTGTGTATTTACCTCTGCAACTGTATTTGTTTTAATGAATTATGATGAACATGATGAATGCTTGAATGAAAATGTATTTTTCTTCCACTGTATATTTCATTATGCATCCATGTATGTATGTTAGTTCAATGCATTTTTATTGTTTATGTTCATGGGACTTACATCCCCACTTAAATGATAGAAGCAATGTTGTAGTCACGCCCTCTCGGACGGGAGGGGATGTGACAAGTTGTATGATGCATGTCCCAATGACTACATGTTATACTATGGAGATGGCAAGGAATCCTTATATCAATTCCCAGAATGTTGTGAGCAAAGGTACCATACAACTACATCATCAAAAAAGGTTGGACGCAAGATACTTCTCCATATACCTTTAGCCCAATAATTTGAGAGGTTATTTGGATGCAAGTGAATGTTAGATCGCATGGATTATCATGTGAGGGGAAGGAGCATAGATGGTGTTATGACATTAGGGGAGTTTTGAGCTAAAAACTAGGCCTCAAAACAAAAATTCTACCATTAAAATTCACTTTATAATAACCAGTAGGATTAAAGATGATGACGTCAACCATAAGGGTAAAATTTGTAAAA
Source organism: Pseudotsuga menziesii (assembly GCA_001517045.1). Taxonomy (NCBI): domain Eukaryota; kingdom Viridiplantae; phylum Streptophyta; class Pinopsida; order Pinales; family Pinaceae; genus Pseudotsuga; species Pseudotsuga menziesii. Next base: position 232,424 of record LPNX010132883.1, read on the forward strand.
AAATGGAGGGAAAAAGAAAAGAAAAAATTTTCTTATCGTACTTTTGTCATATCTCCTTATCGGTTCACCAAAATTTTGAGTCTGAAGACTCAATGGATGCATAATTTAATTCCACATCCAACCCATACCCACACTGCATACTTCTAAGGTACCTACAACAACTAGAAATGAAAATTTCAATATAAAACGTATTTTAATATTAAAATATGGGTTTCACTAAAATTTTCAGTTTTGGGTGTCGTGGGTACCTCAGAAGTATGCACCGTGGGTATCGGTTGGATGCAGAATTAAATTCTGCATCCAATGATCCCCCAAACTCGAAATTTGAGTGAATCGGTAAGAAGATATGTCAAAATACAATAAGAAAAAATAGTTTTTCTTTTTCCCCTCCAAAATTTAGAACTTTTATTAAATCTTATTTTATTATTTCCTTTATGAGGCCCATTTTAGACCTCAAAACTACCCTAATGGGATGCTATCTGATGGAGTGGTATGGCGTAATATTGAGGAGAAGTGGCCAATGTTCAAAGATGAACCACATAATGAAATAATATCATTAGCATTGGATGGTGTAAATCCTTATGGAAATCAATCATCACAATGGCTTGCATGTTTAGTAATTGATATCAACAGCCACATACCCCCATGGTTTTCAACAAAAATGGAACATGCTATGTTGACATTGATCATCTAGGTTATACTTTATGGAAATGCATAGTATTGAGTCCATATGGTAATGGTAAGTAATTAATGATGCAAATGAAAACTCGAAGTTAATTTTTTTGCATGTCCAGATCAACCTAAACATATGGACACATACTTTGAACCTTTAATAAATGATCTATTTATTCTTTGGCAAGGAATGCATATGAAGGACATGCTTTGTTCTATTGGTTCAAGGATATTTCAATTTCATGCAATGCTTCTTTTCACAATTCGTGATGCCCCAGTTCTATCAATGTGTTGTGGTGAGTTATACTTGGTGTCAATTAGCTCATGTTGTTGTTATCAATTTTATTTATTTCATAATAACACCTTAAATTATTGCTTTCAATCTTGCATATAAAAATCAAAGGCCTTCAGACTAAGGGAACTTATGGATGCCCAACATGTGGGCCTTTCACCTCATCTAGAAGATCACGGCATTTGGGAAAGACTATATATGGTGAGTATAGAATGTTTCTAAAACTTAATCACCCTATCGTGCACAAGATAAGGATGAATTTGGTGGGAAGGAGTGCCTTCTCAAAGCACCTTTGAACATGAATCCTAAGAGATGGATGCATTCATATAGAAACACACATGGTAATCATCATGCCCACATTCATAATGTTATACAATCACATCTCAGAAGAATGGGTTTGGTAAGTTTATTATTATTTTCCTTTATGATAGGATCCCTTCCACCATGAATGACTCGAAATAAAATATATTCACAGTTGCCATTCTATGAAGACCTACCTACTATTCACATGTTTGACACAATGCACATAGAGAAGAATGTATCTTCTTTTCTATATAATATGTTATTTTAGAAGAGTTCAAAACATGGGAGACAACTAAATAATATACAAGTGAGGATGGACCTAAATGACGTAGGAAGAATGCCTCATCTTTGGCCATTTGATGATGGTAACTCTGTAGATGATCCATGGTCTCTCACAAAGGGGGGTAAACGGAAGATGATTAAATCCATAAAATCAGTGAGATTCCCTACAGGTTTTGGAGTAAATTTTAAGAAGGAATTCGTGAAAGGAAATGAACTTGTTGGAATGAAGACCCATGATTGGCACAATTTCCTTAGGGTGCGTATCTGCACATTGATTGAATTTATCTATATTATATATTATATGTCTTTAAAATTATTTTATTTTTTTAATTTATTTTATATTTTGTGTGTTATTAATCAACTTGAAAATTCTATATGCAATATCTATTACCTCTCATGCTTCCAAATAATATGGATGACAACATCAGGAGGACTATCTACAAGCTGAGTGAATTTTTTAGGTATAATGCATTGCTTTTATAAGAAAAAATGTCTCTTCATGTATAATGCAATATAGTAGGAAGTTGTTCATTTAAAATATTTTCTTCCTTTACACAAATCTAGGTTTATATTAGTTATTTCTATTTTAGGTGGGTCACTTCAACAGAGATACACAACAAAGACTCAAATATGTGGAAGAAATAAGTTCCCATTCTAATGTGTGACATGCAAAAAATATTTCCCAACAAGTTTCTTCAATGCACAACACTACATTGTGCATCTATTGCATGAAATAGAGATGTGTGGACCAACTCAAACAAGAACAATGTTTCCTTTTGAGTGTTATTTAAAGGCTTTGAAAAAAATTGTAAAGCAAAAGGCTCGTCATGAAGGTTCCATGCTTCAAGGGTCCATGTTGTTCAAATCAACACTTTATCTCACCAAATTGTGCAAAGAATTAAATATTGAAGGGCCACAACTATGAGACTCAAATCAAAGTGAAAATGTTGAAGGGAATGTATTCACAGCACGAGTGAAAACTATGGAAATTAAAGGTGTCTAAACTTATATCCATATATGTTACACGTATCTAATTTTTTATTATGATGGTATAGTGTGTTTTATGTGTGTGATTGTAGGTGCTATTAAAATGGAGGCTTTATTACTATATGTTGCAAGAAATAGTGAGCAGGAAAATGTATGGAGGGAGGGCTATCAAAGTCATCGTGACGTTGAACAAAGATGCTGTTACTTTAATATGTATCTCGAGGTGGTCATAATTCTTCTTCATACTCAACAATAATGAATTTTTTTGAAAAGGATTGGCCTCCAGCTATTAGTTTAAAATATTTTAGGGATAGAGTAGCAAGGGCATGTAGAGATAATGATGAAATGGTTACTACATATGCATTGGACATTTTAAAGGGGCCATAAGAGAATAAGGTGGCACATTACAAGGGGATGTGGTACAAGGGTCGTGATTATTGTGTTCCATATGATTTAGTGTTACTATTTTTTTATGGTTCTAGTAAGTATTTTAATTCATTTGCATAATATTTATTACTCTATTTCATATATTTAGATGATTGATTTTTTCATGATATATAAATTGCACTTGCACTTCCTTCATGGACTAGTACAATGAAGTGTATAAAACTAGCTCTGACTTTTGGGAAATGTGTTAAAATTGAATTAGGTCTCTTGCTTCAATATGCGAACAAAAAAATGAGCAATGTGTACTATTCGTTGAAAGACTGTAAATGATGCCATGAGAAACACAAATTTTGGAGGCAAAAATATTAATGAAATACCTTCGAAAGGAAGTAGTTTATTCACAACACCATCTTCACATTCAAATTTTATAGATGATGTATACATACCAGTAGTAATTGATCCTTGCTATAATGTGGAGCCCACATTAGATATTGGATTTGAAATGGATAGGTTACAATTATATAAAGAGTGGTTGACTAGGGATAATGTAAACCCATTCATAAGAGATGTGATTCAAGGATTGTACAACACAACTATCTTTGACAAAGATAATGCAACAAATGCAGAAATAGTCAATGATGATATGTCAAGGTAAATAGTCATTTATTTTCGACTTATTAATTTTAGGTTTGTAATTACATAAAATATGAACATAATAATATATTCTACCATATTGTTGAGGAGTAATATCATTGTTCCAGAAGAAGGAACTAATGTTGATGGAGTGCAAAATCAATCTCCTCCCTTAGATGAACCAACTATAGCATCTATTGGTGCATCTCTTACACCTCCTTTGAAACATCAAAATGGATATAGAGGTGAGAAATGACATGCCATTTACAATCACTTTAAATGAAAAAGGGGAAGTGTTAAATGATGAAGCAGGGAGAACATGGAGATACATAATTCATCATGAAGCATTGAGATTATTTTTTCCTGCAATTACTATAGATTTTCATCATCAAGGTAAAACATGATTATTATAGAGTTTTTCATAGATTGCATGCTTAATTTATGTTGTATAAATTTATATACTTGAATTAATGGTTCATGTTTTATATTAAAAAATGTATATATTCTACTCATTGTTGCATTCTGTATGTTTCATATACAACATTTCATGTTATTACTATTATACTAGAAACCTTAAAATATCTCATATAGATTATTAGCTTTTATTTATTTATTTTGCAAATAAATCCAAGAAGGATGAGTTTGTATCTCATATTTATAAAGTTTCTCCAATTGAACCTCCCAAGCAAATTCTCCATATTGTTGTTGAATATATGAAAACTACTAGAAATGCTTTGAGAGGGGACTTGGCTCGAAACAAAAATCTAGTCAAACCACATTTCAGAGGAGAAGCAGACTGTAAAAAATATTGGAGGAAGTTGTTTTTAAGAAAAAAGGAAATGTGGAACCTTGGTTGGAAAGGACAAATATGCGCATACGGTACAAGCCTCTAGGTTGGGCACATGCCATTGTCTAGGGAGAGGTGGTATGTCGTCTGCAAAAGCAAAATTTGTAAGTTTACTACACTACTATGTTTCTCAAGTAAACTTTATTTGTCTTATAATCATCTTTTGTAAGAAACTTTTTTATTATTGCTATAAATTGTAGTTGCAAGTATTCAATACTAAATGTCTGGAGATGATAAATAATTTGCTTCATGCTATGGTGTATCTTCTCTCATCCATCAAAAGATTAAAGAAGGATTTCGTCTTATTCCTTGTTATGGGGTAATTTTTCATCTAGAAATTCTTTGTTCTAAATAAAGGTCCATGATATGAAACAAATATATGTAAATTGAAGTTTCATTGAATACAATTTGTAAGTATGTTGATTGTATCTTGTATTTTTCTTAGGCAATTGTTTCAGAGGATGAAAGAAAAGAGGAAAATTTGAAATTTTACTAATGCTTCAACCTTATCATATTCCCACATATTGAATCCACATGGCCTCAAAGATTACTTCATTTCAATTATTTTGACAATCAATAGCATACTTTAGATATGAAATGTCATTAAATGCATAACCTCTTTATGGTTTTCTACAATCTTAAGTTAAAGCTATTGTTTATGTTTTCTATCATTCATCTTTTGTATTTTTACTCTCCACAAAGAGAAGTCACGGTGTTTATAATTTTCTTTTAGATTTTGGCAATGCACGTGATGGAAATATTTGTGAAAAAAATAAGGATGAACAATATCAATAAGATTCAAATGAATTATTAGTTCTCTTTCATTTTTCTTAAAAAAACAAATTTTAAAACATAGTCTTCCATTATATTATTATTATGGGAATCATTGTTTTATAATTATCAATTATAAATTTTGTTGGAACCACATTATAGTTTTTATTATGTTTATTTCATGTTCTCAATTATTCATTTTTTAAATGATGGATTAAAAACCAATTGAACTATATTGAGATGTTTTAATAAACATATTTTATCATTTTTTAAATATGTATAAAAAAATATAGATAAGATATATTATATTTTTTCTTTAAAAATAATTTCAAAATATAATATTCTATATTTTACAATGTTTCTTTAAAAACAACCCACACAGGTGTGGCTCATTGGTGGTTCCGTTGTAATGAAGTTGTTTGTAAATTGGAGGTCACGAGATCAATCCCACTCGGGTTTAACCGTGTCCCATGTATGGGAATGGATCCCTAGATCCTGTGTCACACGAGTACCAGCCCAACCCCAGTTGCCGATTCCCCTAGTAAAAAAAAAATTGTTTCTTTAAAAACAATTTTCAAAACATAATCTTCCATTATATTAATTTTATGGGAATCATTGTTTTATAATTATAAATTTTGTTGAAACAATATTATGGTTTTTATTATGTAGATTTAATGTATTGAGTTATATATTTTTTAAGTAATGAATCAAAACCAAAGAAACTATTAAAAAATGATTTAATAAACATATTTTAACCTTGTTAATATATATTAAAAAAATATAAATCTCATATATATATTTTATATTTTTTTCACTATTTATTATTTTATGATGCTTTGCACAACACACATATATGTGTTTTTTTTGCATCATTTATTATTTAATGGTGAGTTGCACCAATTTTATTTTATGTTGATTTGTAACATATACAATTTTGATTAAATAATAATAATATTTTTGTTGTTTTGCATCATAAAATCTTAATCCATGTTCGATTAGTTTTGGGCCATAAAATTGTAATCTACCTAGAATTGGTTTTGGTGGTTTGCACCATACACCATGTAATGTCACATATTCATATAGCATCAAAATCAATTTTTTTTTCAAACACCACTTTTGCACCATAAATCTTAGCACCACTTTCACATCCCCACATTAACACAACTTTTGCTACACTATTTGAAATTGAGGATTTCCAAAATCCTTTACAGATAGTGATGCTAATGTGAGGCTAAAATAACATTTTTTTGTAATGTGTTAATATCACCAATTTAATACCGCTTTTAGATGAGTGGTGTTAATAACTCTACTTTAACATAATGTTAATACCTACTTTAACATAGTGTTAATACCACCACCTATACACTCCATAATCACTCTATGGAACTTACTGCTTAAGGCACTCTATCTTTATTCTTCTCTTTCTTTTGAACAAGAGTGGACACACAACCTGGCGCTTCTTCGCTAGGGAGCAGCAGCTCAGAGGGCACAAGTGCAAGTAAATGCTCTTACTAACTTATATTGGTAAATAAAAAAGCTAATTTCTCTTTATTGCCGCTATCGTTGATACTATAACAACTTATTTATTTCATTTCACTTTCACTTATTTTGCAAGGCAGAGTGCATCATGGGCTTGACTCGGAGGCTATAGCAGAGAGACTCTCCAGACCTCCACTCACACTAACCACCCCATACCGACCAACCACATCCAGAGAAAGAAAGAAGGAAAAGGCATTCATCCGAAGAATGCATTTACTATAATTCTATACTTACTTTCTGCCTTGCCTTATTATGAATGAATCTTCCGGGTACCACATCTCCATTCTGGGTACCGCTATTACCTATCCCACTGAGGAGCCAGCCCTGCCGAGTCTGGAATTAGAACCAAATCTTGTACCTTATCACCCTAGTCCCTTACCGACCAATTCTTTCCACCTGGAAAATTGTTCTAACTTGTGCTAAAAGACAAGTTTTCTTATTAATAATATATAATAAGTTATTCTAACTTATGCAATTATTCTAACTTGTGCTAAAAAGATAAGTTTTCTTATTAATAATATATAAAAGTTATTGTAACTTAAAGTTATTCTAACTTATGCAAAAAAAATATCTTCTTGTTATAAGGAACATAGTAGCCAAGATTAGGCTGCATCCCATCAAAACAATTTTCGTCCAATTTTCATGGACCTTGAATCTTATTGGGAATTTCTAAAAGGGTGCATCTAGGACTCCGATGCGATTCCATTCACATTCACATACATAATATTGCTTCACACTGTTTTCTTTTTGCACATCTTTACTTACATTGTAATCAGCAAAAATATGGCACCAAGGTAACAAAATTCAAATAAGCGCAAGTAACAACAAATAAGTAGAAGTTCACTATCATATGGAAACAAGTATTTGGAGAGCTACACAAAGTACAGACGGTACAACACAATTCCTTAGCAGCTAGTAGAAGTTTAACTATGCTTTAACTTTCCAGCAAATATTAAACAAATATGCAGCAGTTTAAGTCTGCTAAACTTTCTAACGCTTCATTGCTATAATGAACGCTGCAGCATTATAGTAACTATCTAATGTTACTAAGAAAAACTTGTAGCCAAGATTATCCACTCTGGCGGACCAGACCAGAACGCTTTTAGGACTTCGGAGGCTCTTCACTTTTGTCTGAATGCTATGTAATCTGCAAGGCCCAACAAAGGTGCTGCTTTCAATGGGTCGAAACAAGATAGCTCCCCCTTAGCTCTGTCCAGCAATTCAACAGTTAATTGTTTAGATTTTTCCAAACCCATCAACGTGGGATAAATGGCTTTATCACAAATTAGATCTTTTCCTGCAGTTTTTCCCAATTCTTCTGAGGATTTAGTGATACCGAGTATGTCATCGACAATCTGATAAATAAGCCCGACCCAGCCAGCATACCTTCGCATACTCTCGATCTCGTCCTCCGATGCACCGCCGACGATGGCCTCACAAACGACCGAGCACTCCAAGAGCGCTGCAGTCTTGTGAATATGAATCCACTCTAGAGTCTTGAGGTCAACAGAAGCATCCCTTTCGCTCGCAAGATCAAGAAATTGGCCACCCATAAACCCTTGAGAACCTGTTGTTCTACCCAATTCAGATACTGTCCTCAAAATCCTATCATTCCCCACAGTTTTGCTTGTAGAGACTACAACGTGCTCAAAGGCAAACGAACCAAGTGCAACACCTGCAATAACAGCAGTGTATTCACCAAAAACTGTATGGTTTGTGGGCTTACCTCGGCGCATATTATCATTGTCCATGCAAGGCAAGTCATCGTGTAGCAAAGACATTGTATGTATCATCTCTATTGCACAGGCACTTGGCATGGCCAGCTCCTCGTTTCCTCCGCCAAGCTCACATGCAGCTATGCACAGAACAGGACGAACTCGCTTCCCTCCTGATAGAAGAGAATACCTCATCGATTCGTGTACTTTTTCGGGATAACGAACTGGGACAGCCGCGTCAAGCGCCGCATTCACTGCGATTGCCTTGGAATGCATGTACTTCTTGAAATCAAATTCACTAGAAATCCATTCTTCTGCAAGATTAAGCAACTGAACAATTGTGTTTGAGGTTTTAGATGATGGTACCGATGATAGCTTCCTCTTCGAATAGAATCGGAGGCCTAGATGGCCCCTATCATAAATCGCCAATAAGACTGAAAATTCATGAAAATGTTTTAATGGAATACAAATTCTTTTCAAAGGATGCGGCCTATGACAACAATATTTCATACCTTTGTAAGCTATGGCTAGCGCACTACAGTAAGCCATAGTCTTCGTTATATTGTGTGATATATTACAATCATTATATAATGTTGTTCATTATAGTGTTTATACAATGTTGTTCCTCCATTGGTCCTTGTTTTGTGGTGGCTGTTGGTCTATTTTGGGGTTTTTGTATGGTTTTGTTTTTGTGGTTTGTATTTTTTCTTTATTTTTTAGTGTTGGATTTTTTATGTTGTCAGTTTTGGTGTCTTTTTCCCTTGACTACCATGTGTTTGTTTGTGTCATTTTTGAGATTTTTTTGGCTTGACTACCATGTGGTTTTATATGTTATTATTTTTGGTGGTGTCTTTGGATTATTCTGATGTAAACTTTGTGTCAAATTCTTTTATACATTTATAAAGTATAGTTATTTTTTCCGAAGAAAAAAGTATAATGTTATTGATATATTCTTATTCATGTGATACACTTTTTCAAGTGTCTTTTAAAATAAATTAGTATCATTTATATTATTATAATGATTGTTATATTTTCATCTACATCATTTTTAAATTTTCATAAAGTAATTTTTTATATTCCTATTCACATAATACAAGTTTTGAACTTTAAAGTTATTCTTCATATAAGTTAGCATCATTTATATTTATCATTATAGTGTAGTTGATATATTTCTATTCACTTGATACACGTTTTCAATTTTCAATTGTAAAAGTATCTTTTAGTATAAGTTAGCATCATTTATATTGGTACAATATTATAATTGTAAATTTATCTTTTAGTATAAGTTAACATCATTTATATTGGTATAATATTATAATATTATTATACTGTGGTATATTATAATCATTATATAGAGTTTATATAATGTTGTTGATCCATTGGTCCTTGTTATGTGTTCTGTGGTGGTCGTTGGTCTATTTTGCAGCTTTTGTCTGGTTCTCTTTTTGTGTTCTGGATTTTCTTTGGTGTCATATTTTCTATATTTTCATTTTTATGCCTCACTACCATGTGTTTTCTCCTAGTCTTTAGATAAAGACTATCCTTATGTAGGTTTTGTGCCGTTTTGTGCCAAACTCCTTTATACATTTATAAAGTATAGTTATTTTTTCTTAAGAAAAAGCATAATTCAAGTGTCTTTTGATATAAGTTAGTATCATTTATATTGGTATAATATTATCATAATATGATTGATATATTTTCATCAACATCATTTTTTAATTTTCTTAAAGTAAATTTTTATATTCATATTCACATAATACAAGTTTTCAACTTTAAACTTATTTTTCATATAAGCTAGCATCACTTATATTTATCATTATAGTGTGGTTGATATTTATCATTATAGTGTATAATGTGGTTTATATCTATCATTATAGCATTGTTGATATATTCATGTTCACTTGATACTCATTTTCAATTGTAAAAGTATCATAATTTATATGGGTACAATATTATAATTGTAAATTTATCTTTTAGTATAAGTTAACATCATTTATATTGTTACAATATTATAATATTATTATAGTATGGTTTATATATATTCCAATTCACTTTATTTTCAACTTTTTAAAAATAAATTTATATTGTACAATAAGTTAGTTACATCATTTTCAATTGATATATATCAACTACACTATAGTATGGTTTTATTATAGTGTGGTTGATATATCTAGATAAAATAATTTTCAACTATAAAAAGAGACTCTTTTTTTTTAATATAAGTTAACATCACTTATATTAATAAATTCTAGACATTATTTTGAATTTTTTTATTAATAATATCCATAAATATATATCAACCACTATATTATAGTTATATACTAGTTTCTATCATCCTTATCTTTGAAGAGTTAGAGGAATATTAAACCCTTTCCTTCAAATTTAATCACTACAAAGTAGCCAGCTTCTCAAAGATGCTTCCGAGGTGCAACTAGCTAAGTTAACAAGCCAACCTGTCCATGATAGGTTTGCAACCTCACTGAGATGAACACGATGAATGGATTAAATTCATGTGCCGACCTACTCTTTGTTCATGTCCAAATCTACTCATCCTGTACTTGATGACTCATACTTAAAAATGCTATGTACCGATATATTATTACTTTGAGTATTTTCCTCGAAATGTATTTTAGAATTGTGAAAACAGGCTATTATCGAAATGAATTTTAGAATTGTGAAAATGAGATATTATCGAAATGTATTTTGGAAGATTGAAAATCAACTATTTCCTCATACTGGATTTTGAAATGGGTTGGTGTGAGAATAGATGTACATGATAACTCTTTAATTTAAATTGATTAGGTAGATAGATGTTTATGTCTTACAATTTGGATTTTTTTTTTTCTTTGAAAAATGAGACAAGTCTTAATTTACAATTTCTCATACTGAATTTTTAAATTAGTTGGTATGAAAATAAATATACATGATAACTCTGTAATTTAAATTAATTGTGTAGATAGATGTTTATGTTTTACAATTTGAAACAATTTTTTTCCTAAAAAATAAGACTTAATTTACATGTAATAAATAGCCAAAATATACATCCTCTGCCATCACCACCACCAGCTACTACTACTATAATGATTTTATAAATAATTTTATAAATGATATAGGTATAAGATGTTAAGTATTCTTTAGCTGCCATTCTTTATAAATGTGATAACGATAGCTAAACCATACATCATGAGCTCTACCACCACCACCAACTTCTATGATGTTTTTATAAATAATCTAGGCTGGGATGTTAAGTATTCTTTAGCTACCATTCTTTATAAACGACGAACTACAGGAGGGATACAATATACTTTCTCACATAAAACAAAGTGTATGCTTCATTCATTTGTGATCTCAATAAAATGAAAAAAAAATTATTGACTGAAAATTGAGCCTCTATTTTACGTTGTAGATTATATGGCTTTAGAGGTAGAAGTGGAGGCATGCAATACATAAGAACCACTAATTCTTCAGGAAATTTGTTTTTTTTACCTTACAAAAGTTATATGTAGTTGTTTCTTACTGGAAATTTCATTCTGCATATGATGTAGTGATGATAGCTAACTCGTTGATAACGTCGTGCAAGCCCTAAAGAAAAAATTCTCGTGGACAAATATGTCACAGGATTGGGTGAAAATTAATTAGCTTGTGGTAGAGCAATGATCGTTGTAGCAAGCTTATTACTGGATCTTAGAAAACTTAGATTTAATGACCAACAATGAGCTTGCTACAACAATTATTACTCTCCCACAAGCTAGTTAAAGATGGCCACGAGTTTATGTCTCAAAGTAAAACATTTCCGACTGTTATTGTCCCAACAAAGTAGGGAAAAGTCTAGAATTGTGGCACTTGTGGGCCTTAATGGGGTCTTAAAAACAACCCTAGCCAAAGAAGAACCTATGGCTCAAAATAAAATATTTTCGACTACTATTGTCCTAGCAAAGTGCTAAAAAGTCTAGAGTTGTGGGGCTTGTGGACCTTAATAGGGTCGTAAAAACGTCGACCTTAGCTAAAGAATTCTTCAACCTCTAGAGATCAAAATACGGTCAATCTCACTTTTTAATTGATGTCAGAGAAACATAAGCTAGTAGATATTTAAAATTCCTACAGAGTACTTTGTTAACTACTTGAATCAATTGAATGTGCAAATAGATAGCACTGCTGATAAATCTTGATGATGTGGATCATGTTCGACAACAGGATGTGTTAAAAGTAGTAACGTCATTAGGTTATACAATTCCATAATTAGCTAGTTGAGTATGATTAAAAC
>LPNX010132883.1:245458-280578 GCA_001517045.1 Pseudotsuga menziesii
AGGTGTACTGTACTATGAATATTTTATTATTATTAGTAAGCAGGAAAACATTCTATTAATATACAAAATGGTGTTACAAACAGTCCTAGTTTGCTACATGAACTAGACAGAACCAGGCTGAGAACTGCAGGGCTGATTGTTGATGTATTTGTAACTTTCGAATGTATTCATCCATATTTATTATGTATTGTAACCCGATGTTTATTCCGGGATGTATTTGAGATGTACTTGAGTCATGTCATACCCCAATGTTTATTCCAAGAAGTTTCTATAATGTGAAAGTCATGTCAAGTCATTGTGGGTAACCCTCCTATTGATCAAGGGTTAAAATCCCCACAGTTATGGGGCCCTTGGGTTATTAGACTATCCTAAAGAAGTCGACCCTAGGTGAGTCATTGTAAGTTGGGGCAATAGTCCCCACCATTGTGTTACCCTCCTATTGGTCAGAGGAGGAAAAGTCCCCACAAGTGGTGGGGCACTAGGGTTATTAGACACTCCTAGAGATGTCGACTCTAGTAAGTAATTGTTAAGTGAGGCTGACATGTTGGAGTGGGTTCCAAGTGAATGGAAGAATATAAATAGAGAGCGAGTCTCTCTATTTACAACACACACTCACTCATTGGGGCGCATGAGTGAGAGAGGAGAAGCTCTCTCGGTGTGAGAGAGAGAGACTGCTACTGTCGAGACATCATCTTACTGTTTTGGGGTTTTAGCTTTTGTGTTGATTCTATCTCTGAGGAAGTTGTGGGGTTTTCTCCATTTATGGTTTCGTCGAGGAAAAACACTGTGTTCATTGTTTCTTGTATTTTATTGTTGTGCATGTTATTCTCTCAGTTAAAGATCCTAAGATCATAATGCTAGCTTCGAATGTTGAAAAACTAACATGGTATCAGAGCTAACCTGAGAAGAAGACATTGTGTAGCTGCAGAATCTGGGGCTTCTTACTTTTTGGGTCTCGCTCCACAATCCATCAACAAAAGTATGCTAGGATGACTCTCCATTGAAGGGCACATCTTTCTGTCAAACTGGAATTCGATTCCGAGCATTTTCAATTTTGGTGCGAAAAATTAGGGCTTTCTACAGAAGAGGAATTTTTGAGTGAGCCCAGCATAGGATTGTTCTCCTCATAAAAATAGAATTTTAGATATCTGGATCAAGATTTTTTGGTTGGGTGAAACTCTGGGAAATTCAAACCCTAGTTTGACCCCGAGCTAGAAAAACCCTAAATACTAAAACTGCTAAGTTTTGGTACATTTGCTATATCCTGCGATTGACGAAGGCTCAGGAGCTTAAACTTGCAGGGGCTGAAGATAAAATCCTGATGTACACTGCGTCCAAAAAAACGCCTCCGATTCGCTCTATTCTGGGAGATATGATCTCTCCAAGTTAGGGTTCCAGCCTCTTCCAGAATTCATCCCTAAACAAGACACCTGGGGCGAATTGCTATAGATTGGGCTACAGAGGTCCAAATGGAATTCTTGAAGATTTTCCAGAAAGGACACGGAATTTAATTTTCGTGGTCCAAATTTCAGACCCAGAAGATGAAAAAGTGGCACATGGCAGTCCCTACAACTTCGTTGTTCTGAACAGTCCTGTAACAAGTCACCTTGGAAAAAGGATCATAAATCCCAATTGGTAAAACCAATTCTAATGAAACCTGTGGTGTTGGATCAGGGACTTGCGAGGTTACCTCAGTGCTAAATTTCATACACATAGGAGCTGTAATTTCAAACATATCACAGAAACAGTTACAAAAATTTCTGTAGAAGAAATTGGAAAACTAGGGCTTCCTGTTCCGGGAGCTTCCCTCCACTATTTTCAGAAAATAAGTACATTGGACAGCTCCATTTGAAGATATCTATCTTTATATCCAATCATATCTGAAAGATTCCAAGTTTTTGAAAATTATGGTTTCTCTCACAAACCCTAGATCAGCCAGCTCCGGAACCAGGACGAACACCTCAAATCAATAAGATCTAATATTTTGTTATTTTCATTTGAGGTTCTCAGTTAAGATGTCTCATATACCAATCTTAATGAAAATATTGAGGGAACTGATAAATTCCAAGCATGGAATTATATGATCTCTCTGAAGAAAATGAATTGGACACCTAAGCGAGTAGAGAGGTTCCAGTTCCAGAGGGAGATGAGGCTAGAAGCCTTACACAAGAAGATCATGGTTGATTCAGTCATGGATCAACTTGTACCACAAGTGTCTTCCCTAAAGACACCGATGATGTTTTCCAAGCTATTTGAAGGGAAAAACATAAATCAGAATATGACCTTAAGAAACCAGTAGAAGGAAGTGATTACTTTCAGCAGACTCTGGGAAGAGCACACACATGAATGAAGAAGACGATGAAGCTGAAGGCTCAAGGAGGAGTCTACCCACGAAACAAATCAAGATAAGTATTCAATTGTCATTTCATGATATTGTTTTGTTATGCATTTGTCTATATTCAGTTAATGTATTATGCATGATAGAATGTTTTCATTAATGACAGTATACTACTAATATGCGTGTAATGGGTAAGTAGCTCATGGTGCTATACAACTCTAGTTATTTAGAATGAAACCTCTTTACTAACATATTGGATTAGTGCACAATCTCAATGTTTTCCTGGTAGAGATGGAAGGCATATAGAAAGTTTCAGTGAGATATGGATGAATGTTGTATTGGCTAAAGTAGTTGCATGATCATATATTTTTGCATAAGAACTTGCCAGTATGAATATTCCTTATGAAATGTTTATAACCATACAAATGCATTTGACTTGTAGGAAAGATCGTGTACATAATCTCCTACAAGCAAAGAAAGACAAGACTTGTTTCAAAGAAAAAGTGACAACAGTTCAAGATGAAGAATAAATATGACAAATGCAGCGACATCATTAATAAAGAACCTTCCAGCTATGAAGAAGTAACCAAGAAGAAAGGGAAGACCAGTTCAAGAAGAATGATGTCTAGGATGTAGTATTGAGACCTGAAGAGAAGTTTACAGTTCCATAATGTAGTAGATGGAAACATTGTGGGATACAAAGCAAGATTTGTAGCACAAGGCTTCTCACGAAAAGAAGGCATAAACTACGAAGAGACATTTGCAGCCAATAAGAATTGAAACACATACATGATGAACTTGATGAAGATCTTAACCTTTGCTATAAGGTTGAAGATGAAATTATATACACTAGATGGATACATAGAATATTAGTAGCATAGGAAGCTACTTGTCACTCTGGTACAGAATGTTTCAGTGCATAGAGTATAGGAGAGAGAGGGAGTATGATGCTCCGCTTCAAAGGGAGTGACTACAGAATATCCTAAGGTTCGATGTGATGTCCCCGGTTTCGACCCCGTTTGCATGATGTATATATTGTAATTAATCGTGGTGAGGAGCTCAAGGCAAAAGCCCCACCATCGATTTTTTTGTGTATGTTTCGGCAATGCGGATAATTGTCGATGGTATGCTGTGCTATAAGGCACATTATAATTCGGCATAATGTAAACACGCACATCAATTAAAATAAACCACAACCAGCTACGGCAGTGCAACGTTGAATGAAAAGGGCATGGTTCCAAAGGATAAGGGGTGGGGGATGTCAAACCTTGGTTATGGGGGAAAAACCCAAGTTTTGTCACCTTGTTGATTTTCCATCTTCCCTTGTCAACCTCTTGAATGTTTTGTTGGGCAGCTGAGGAGTAATGGCTGCTGGTGGTTGAGGAAGTTAATGCCTTTGGGAGTGGGGTGGCAGGACTGTCAGTCCTTTGCCCACCTGCCCACTCCACCCACGTCTGCCCATTTTTCTCCCTCACGCACTCTTCCCTGGTTAGTTCACTCTCACCACGATTTTGTTTTTGGGATCCTCCTCACGCACAGGCTGTGGGGGGGTGGTTTTGGTCTCAGGTATACATTTTCTTGGCTCCACGAGTTGCTGAGCACCCACGCACTGAAATTTCGCGTCCTGACTGTTGATTGTTCATCCACGGACAAAAACGGAGCTGTTTTCTCCTCACGCGGGGCCTCCATTGTTGTGCAATCTCACGCAGAGGGATTCTTCCCCCGTTTTTCCTCTCACGCACAGGAATTTCTGGGTTTTCCCACGTTGTTCTTTTCCCAGCGAAATTGTGGGTGCTGTGGCTATCGAAAGTCGGTATTTTTCCCTTTCCTCTGCGCGGTATTTATGTGTTTTCCCCGTGATTTTGTTGCCTAGGACGGGCTGTATTTCCCACGTTTGCTGTGATTTGTACTCACTGAAACATTTCGGGACTGTTGTTTCCCCACGTTGTTGGCTGTGTTGCTGGGGTCTTCCTTACATCTTTGGGGCTATGGTAATTTCGTTTGAAGAGTCATTTTGGCCACGATAGGGCCAAGAATGACTCAGAATTTCTTTTCCCTGTTTAAGCTATGATAGCTAAGTAATTGCCTGAGTGCAATGGTTAGTCTTTGGACTGTGATGGCTTGGCTTGTTTGTTGAAAGCCTGTGAAACCCAGCTGTGTTGGCTTGCTGTTTGTGCCCCTTGGCTATGTATAAGCCTGCAATTGACCCTTATTCCAGAGGAATCATGCCCAGCTCAGGGGTGGCAGCGTTGCTGAGAGACTGATGAGCACACTGGCCTATGGTTGGGTGGAACGTTGCAGCGGCGTAGCTGGTTGCGGGTTAATTATTCATCAAAAGATAAGTACTGCCGGTTACTTCATCTCTGTAATTTATATTGATTTTAAATGCTGGAATGTCTATGTTTGCTTCCGCTGATTGTTTGAAGGACTGTGCATCCTTGTATGATGAATTATGCCTGTTGTTTAGGTTTTAATTTTAGCATTGATCTCCTCTGTTTTATGTTCATGGGATATTTTCCAAGCTGTTTTGATGTTCGTCGCGTCCTCCTCACCGGTTGAGGGACGGGGATGTGACATTCGACATGGTACAACATGATGGATAGATTACTGATGACTCTAGGCTTTACTGAGAGTAAAGAAGATTCCAACCTTTTCTTCAAGGTTGAAGGAGAAAGACCAATGATGCTCCTGTTATGTGTCGATGCACTATTTTCTAGGCATGGAGGTGTGGACAAAGGAAGTATGCAGTAGAGATCCTAAAGAGGTTCAGGATAATGGACTGCATGACCACACCTATGGCATCGAAGCTGAAGCTATTGAGTGTTGCTTCATCAGAGATAGTTGATGCCACGATATATCGTCAAATGATTTGTTCCTTGATGTACCTGCAAAATACAAGACCAGATATTTGCTTTTCTATGAAGACATTGAGACATGTTCACCTGATGGTTGTAAAGCATGCAGTGAGGTACCTGAAGGGTACAGTTGATTATGGGCTCAAGTATGAGGCAAATCAAAAGATTATGTGGATTCGTATTGGGCATGCAGTGCCATTGATAGGAAGAGCACTTTGAGGTGCTACTTCAGTATGGGATCAAGTGTGATCTCTTGGTTTGGCAGGGTGGAGTCCTGCATGGCACTGAGTACATCTGAGGAAAAAGATGTTGCCACTTGATATTTGGGAGGTAGTATGTTTCTTTTGAAAACTACTATTTGATTTGGTTGATCTGAATTGCATTTGTTGTATGATGCAAAGAGGAGTAGTGATCCAGATCAAGATCTCTTAAAAGAAGGTTTTCTAGCATAGCTGATGAGACAGGTTTCCCTCGGATGTAATCGGTCCTGGTGAAGCTTGTAGGTCATCCTTGGATGTAATCAGCCCTGGTGTGATTCTATGCTAGAAATGGCCAAAGTGAAGTTTGAGTACTTCAAAGAGAAGCTTGTTGTTCTTGAGATCGAGGTTCCCTCTAAGGGGAAATGATGAGTCCTAAAGCCATTTTGACGAGCAAGTCAGATGTAAGGGCTCAACCATTCTGTCATGGTGAGAATCTTTGGTTCCTTCCACGTTAGATATAAGGGCTATTTCCATTCTTGGAATGGAGGTGCCTGGTCTGTTATCAGAAAAACTCATCCTGGGACTAAGGGCCATTCTGATATGACTGTGAGATGTGTTTTCATATGATAAGATATGAGTGCAGAGCCATTCTAACAAGTAGGTCAGATATAAGGGCTAAGCCATTCTGTCATGGCTAAAGGATAAGGTTCCTCCCATGTCAGATGTGAGTGTTGGCCATTCTTATGAGTAGGTCATATGTAAGGGCTACCGCCATTCTGATGAGCAAGTCAGATGTGAGTGCTGGCCACTCTGATGTAGGATGAGCTCCTACATAGATGTAAGGGCTACCGCTTTTCTGATGAGTAGGTCAGATGTGAGTGCTAGCCATTCTGATGTGATTGTAGGATTAGGTCCTATATGATCATATATAAGGGCTATTACTTTTTGACGAGTAGGTCAGATGTGAGTGCTGGCCATTATGACGAGTAGGTCAGATGTAACAGCTACCGCCTTTCTAATGAGCAGGTCAAATGTGAGTGTTGGCCATTCTGACGAGTAGGTTAGATGTAAGGGATACCAAATACCTACGAGGAGGTAGGAATACACTCAGCATGAAAGAAGGTTGGCTCTGTAGAACTTCCTATGACAAGAAGAATCATGAGATAGCACATATGATGATGACCAGAGGAGATCCAGATCGAGCTATGATCTAGATCCAGTTATGATGACTTCGAGAGATCCAGATCGAGTGATGATCCAGATCCAGCAGTGATGATCCAGATCAAGTGATGATCCAGATCGAGTGATGATCCAGATCCAGTAGTGATGATCCAGATCCAGTGATGATCCAGATCCAGTGATGATGATGATCCAGATCCAGTGATGATCTAGATTCAGTGATAATGATCCAGATCGAGTGATGATCTAGATTCAATGATGATGATCCAGTTCCAGTGATGATTTAGATTCAGTGATGATGATCCAGATCCAATGATGATGATCCAGATTGAGTGATGATCTAGATCCAGTGATGATGATCCAAATCGAGTGATGATCCAGATCCAGTAGTGATGATATAGATCGAGTGATGATCTAGATCCAGTGATGATGATGATCTAGATCGAGTGATGATCTAGATTCAGTGATGATGATCCAGTTCGAGTGATGATCTAGATTCAGTGATGATGATCCAGATCCAGTGATGATCCAGATTGAGTGATGATGATCTAGATTGAGTGATGATCCAGATCTAGATGAAGATGAATTGAAGATGAAGAGAAATCAATGATGATCCAGATGATAAAGAGAAGAAGACTTGTGCTGATAAATTGTGTCAAGAGAATACCTTCCTAGTTAAGAGGGAGTGTTGATGTATTTGTAACTTCAGAATGTATTCATCCACATTTCTTATGTATTATAACCCGATGTTTATTCCGGGATGTATTTGTGTTGTACTTGAGTCATGTCATACCCCGATGTTTATTCCGGGAAGTTTCTATAATGTGAAATTCATGTCAAGTCATTGTGGGTAACCCTCCTATTGATCAAGGGTTAAAGTCCCCATAGTTATGGGGCCCTTGGATTATTAGACTATCCTAGAGAATTCGACCCTAGGTGAGTCATTGTAAGTCGGGGCAATAGTCCCCACCATTATGTTACCCTCTTATTGGTCGAAGGAGGCAAAGTCCCCACAAGTGGTGGGGCACTAGGGTTATTAGACACTCCTAGAGATGTCGGCTCTAGTAAGTAATTGTTAAGTGAGGTCGACATGTTGGAGTGGGTTCCAAGTGAATGAAAGAATATAAATAGAGAGTGAGTCTCTCTATTTACAACACACACACACACTCATTGGGGTATATGAGTGAGAGAGGAGAAGCTCTCTCAGTGTGAGAGAGAGATTGCTGTTGTCGGGAGATCATCTTACTATTTTGAGGTTTTACCTTTTGTGCTAATTCTATCTCTGAGGAAGTTGCGGGGTTTCCTCCATTTATGGTTTCCCTGAGGAAAAACATTGTGTTCATTGTCTCTTGTATTTTATTGTTGTGCATGTTATTCTCTCAGTTAAAGATCCTAATATCATAATGCTATCTTCGAATGTTGAGAAACTAACACTCATAGAGGACGTCCCCAAATTTCTTGAAGGATTTGCAAAATTTCCACCAATTAGAGCCTGGATGAGTCAAAAGATTCATTCACTAAAGCCAACCAACAAAGCAACCGTCGTTGCCAAATTACAGCCAGATACCAAAAGCCATCCGATTACAATGAAACACATATAACCAAGCCGCTTCTCCTTACAACCAATAGTCGATTCTGCTAACAAAGCAAAAACCATCCAAAAACAGCAACCCGCCCCCATTACGACAAAAAATTTGTAACAAGGCACCTTCTACTTACAGTATAGTGTAGGAAAAAAAACTGAGTAGGCCTTAAAAATAAAGTCCCCAAAAATAATCTCCTTCTGGCCAAGTTTGGCCCAAAATGGTGCTCCTCTTGCTGAGAAGGAGGAGCGTTGGCTTCTGCATTGGCAGGAGAGTTGGCGAGGGTGTTAGTAGGGGTGGTAGCAGGATCCCCGGGACTGTCAAGGATCTCCATATCTATATATTCAAGAAGGTGGAAGCCCTTTGAACTTTCCTGTTGCCCCCTCCTGATGAGGGACAGGACCTCCCTCATGCCATGGGCTATCTATACCTTGGCCTGAGTATCCCAGGATAGCAGAAATTGAACAGTCTAGAAAGGATTTAGCGCTAAAGGCTGACCCAGAAGAGTCTCATACTCCCTAAGGAGATCCAATTCCTTCATGGTAATGTAGGATTCGACATCCGTTGGGGTCTCCACCATATATCGATCTCCCCAGTTGAAAGATCGCGGGGTTGGCTCTTCCTAAATTGTGGGGATATCAGCCATTGAATTGGGCATTGCCCTGCTAGTTCCTTCATCTTTGCCATTACCCCTCTAGAGGTTTCTGGCTCTCCAGTATCGGGGCATGATAACACAATACATAATATTACTTTGAGCCGGATGAATAAGAAACAAAACAGTGAATGTGACCCTACGATCCCACTAGGGTGTATTTATAGGGAAAAAACCTTTCCCTCCCTAGACTGGATCAATGAACAAGCTCAAGATTTTTACCCTAGCCTCCTTCATTATCTTCCATCCATCGTGATACACCATATCTTCCATTCTATGTGAGAGATATGCCTCCTCCTTACTCATTGAATTCCTTTTGATACGGAGATCTTTGGAATTCACCATCTTTGCGTTAACCGATGTGATATTCGTACCTGCAGGCCCACAGGGCCATCTCCTCTTATTCTCCTCGCATGGATCAACCATGATATTAATCCTATGAATTAATATGTGTCTTTGTCTCTTCACGGCCATTCTGTCTGGCGATCGCTTCTTATGTGGTGGCCACATGCTCTGTACCTCTACCACGTGTCTAAGCGTGTGGTTCATCGACCCCATATGGAGATTGGTACATCTCACATCTTTACAAGCGCACCATCGATATGATGAAGGGACTGCTACTTGGTTTGGATGTGACGGATGGCTTGTTTCGCATAGAGTTAGATCGACAGCTATATATACACCAACTGCTGTGGGGTGAGTTGTGTCTAACGGTTGCTCGTTTCGGTCATATCTTCCATGTCCTCCTGCGCCAAATTTCTGCAACACTTCTATATCATCATGTTTCTATTATCGTCGAGCACTTTTGCATGGAAAGAGCTATGACTCTCCACTCCTGTATTTTCCAATGCATCTACCACCTTGTTACCTGATCTTCTTACATGAGAGAATAGGATGGTTGAAGGTCCTGCTAGAATCCGTTTGAATTCTGATAGTCACCCTTCCCATATCCAGTTCTTTGAAACCTGGGATGTGGAGGCACCGTGTTGGAGTCGACGAGCAATGTTGACAATTACCTATGAGTCTCCTTCCACCACCAATGGAGTTTTCCCCGATTGCAAGGCCCAGGAAATACCATTAATTAGGCCCTCTAGCTCCGCCATATTATTTGTGCTCTTATCTATTGATTCCCAGAGCATGCGGAGAATAATTCCATCTGAGTTCTTTAAGGCACCCCGGAATCCTGCTGGACCAGGGTTACCTTTGGTCACTCCGTCAAAATTGAGCTTAAAGGATCCTTCCAGCGGTTGTATCCACGTTTTCGCGCTATAGAATTTGGTACCATCCTAGTTTGTGTGTTGTTCGTAGGTAATTCAAAAATCCCCATTTCATATAGAATATTTCTTTCATTCACTTCTGCTGTGATGTCTTCTTGTGTCCATTGAATTAGAGTAAGTGTTTCTTCGAGGTGGGATTCTATGAGGGTCCAAATTTCCCCAGTTTTCCTGGTTTTGTTTTCAAAGATTCGACTGTTAAGGGTTTTCCATAGTTCCCACACCATAAATCTTAGGAGAATCTCCCACAGTCTATTAACAATTTTGTTTTTGAATACCTTCATGGGCCATTCTGCTATAGTGGCATCCGACCTTTCTCTGTGTTAGTGATTTTTTTTTTAAATGGCTGCTCCTTTTTCCCATATGGATTCCACCATCAGACATTCATCCAGAATATGGTTGATAGATTCGTTGTTTTCTTTGCACATGCAACATCTTGAGGGCCCATTGATTCCCTTGGTCTGTATGTTATCCCAGGTTAGAATATGTCATTTGAGCATGAGCCAGCAAAAAGATGCCACCTTTGGCCCCTAGCCTCCTCCCCAAATTTTCCCCCATTTAGCTTCTGGTTCCAGATTATGAGTCTTTGTCACAAGGGTTCGGGCCTCTTTGGGATTAAAATTACATGTGTTGGAGTACCACCATCTGAGTTTGTCCAGACTATCATTCCGAGTGATTTTCTAGAATTGAGCTCTGCAATGAAATCATCCACATTTTCCCCTAGGGCTTTAGATTGCCACCAATTCTTATCTTTCCAAGACCTGAAGATCTGCTCATTGTCTCTAGGATCCCAGAATTCAGCCACCGTGCTTAGAGGATGGTTCTGAAGAAAGGAATTGAGAATAGGGGATTGCTCTCTACTTGTTATAACTGGTTCTTGGTTCCATGCATCGCTAGCAAATCTCGCGGTTCTTCCATCCTGAACTTCCTAGAAACTGTGCTTCTGGACTAACCCCCTGTTTTCCTGTGCCACTTTCCATATCCTACAACCCATAAGGTTTTCTCCATAACGAACCAGGGATTTCTTGGGCTAGAGAGGGGACTATTTCAGGTGCCAAATTTTGGCCCATGGTTCCTCTTTGTAATTGATCCATCTCCACCAAATTTTGGCACTCGTCACCTTGTTACTATCTAGAGGATCCCAAAGCCCCAGGCCCCCCACTGCCTTAGGAGTACATATGGTTTTCCAATCCACCAATGGCCATTTCCTATGTCCTTCTGATTCCCCCCCTAGAAAATTTCACTGGATATTTCTGATTTGTTTGATAACCAATTTTGAGGAAGCCAACACCAAGAAGAGATATAAAGACATAGCCTGGAGAACCGATTTCACTAGGATGAGTCTACTCGTAAAGGTAAGAGCTCTAAAGGTCCATAGGATGAGCTTCTGTTTGACTTTATCTAGCAATTCCTTCCATCAGATTTGTCTAATAGTTGATTCAGCTAGCGGTGCTCCCAAATATTTCGATGGGAGTTTACCTTACGAAAACTCCAGGATTCTTAGGATGTTCCTTTTCATAATTTTTAGGGTGTTGAAGAAGTAGGTATGATACTTTTCCCTATTGATCTCTAAGCCACTAGCTTCCAGGAAGGTGTTCAAACTGTCTTTAATTCCCCTGGCCTCTTGGACCGAGGAAGGACCCATGATCATATTATCATCCACAAACTGTTGATGAATTTGGGGATCCATCCCTACAGTGAGGGATAATCGTCGGATCTTGTTCTCAAATATTCCACTTTTAAGCAATCTTCCTAGTCCTTCGGTCGCGATGATGAA
Source organism: Pseudotsuga menziesii (assembly GCA_001517045.1). Taxonomy (NCBI): domain Eukaryota; kingdom Viridiplantae; phylum Streptophyta; class Pinopsida; order Pinales; family Pinaceae; genus Pseudotsuga; species Pseudotsuga menziesii. The sequence continues at coordinate 257,317 of LPNX010132883.1, forward strand.
AAGGAAGGGAGAGAGGGGGTCCCCCTGCCTTATTCCTTTGGAAGCATTAAAGGGGATCGAAGGGGAGCCATTGACCAAGATGGAGAAGAAGGTTGATGACACGATGTTCATGACTGAGTTGGTCCAATCCTCCAAAAATCCAAAAGTTGTGAGAATTCCTGCCAAAAAATTCCAATTAATTTTTTCATATGCTTTTGATAGATCTAGTTTTACAAGCATACCTGGAGTCTTCGAGGTTTTGAGAGAGTGAGTAGCTTCATGGACCAAGATAATTCCATCTAGGACATGCCTTCCTTCCATAAACCTGATTTGTTCCATGGAGATGATGAGGGGAAGAAGTGGGCGCAAACGATTGGCCACAACCTTAGAGATGATTTTATAGATGACATTACATAGATAAATTGGTCTTAGTTTTCCTGGGTTCTTTGTTCCATTTTCTTTGGGGATGAGCGTTAAGAAATTTGAGTTAAGAACTCTAAGAATTTTCCCGGTCCTCCGAGAATCTTACACCAAGGCCCATATTTCCTCCTTTAACTAGTCCCAACAAGCATGGAAAAAGTTCGTAGTGAACCCATCCATGCCCGATCTTTTCTCCTTTCCCATTTGCTTGATAGTCACCTCGACTTCCGCCATCTCAATGGATTTTCCCAGCATGTGATTGTGTTCATCAATGATAAGCTTAGGTATATGTCTAAACACCTCCCTCTAGGATTCTTCTTTGTCTCCTTCTAGATCCTTCATCAAATTAGCAAACCAAGAGTTCAAAGTGGTTTCTAGATCTTCTTGTGATCCTCCGTTTTCAATCTATCCAGTCGATTCCCTTGGCGGTGTTGGATGGCCACTTTGTGAAAGAAGTTGGTATTGCGTTCTCCCTCTTGAACCCATTTGACTCTGGATTTTTGGTTCCAATAGACTTCCTCCTATTGTTCTCGTTGGCTAAATTCATGCCAACGGGGATTTTTTCTTGGATACGTAACTATAATTTCCTCTTTCGATTAGGCCTTGAGGCCCAAAACTGCTAACCTATGTGATTCCTGTGGGTTCGAGCGGTTACTGACAACTAGGGAATCAGCTAAGGATTGATTCCATCCGTAGAAGATCTAGGGCATCATCATTAGGTCAATAAGGCCCACCAGGGCCAAAGGCCACCTTCGTGCATGCCATCCAAGCATTATTTAATGATGCATGCACTCTTTAAGTCTCCATCCGCATGCATGCAAGTCAACTACAAATTAGAAGATAAAGTGACCTAATTAGGTCAAATATTATGGTTTTCATAGTTGAAAGTTATAAAAGGAGGATAAAGCGAAAGGAGACTTCACTTTTGATGATTATTATTTTGGGAGCTCTTAGATAGTAGCACAGCGTGCCGCACAACAGTTGGGGTTGGAGATGGAGTCTTCAGCTAACAGGATTTCAGAAGTGATACATCTGTCCTAGTCTCACTCAGGGTAAGCCATACAGGTTCACCATTTGCTCTTACATTCATTCATAAGTTATCCAGTATATGGTATAGATCGTTGTAGGGACACATGTGCAGCCATAAGGGGTGGGTTTCAGCCAGAAATCCCTAATCGGTTGCTGGGCCTTCAGATCTCAGCTTTACTCTAAAACTCAGGCACCATTCTCATCATCAGCATCATACTCCGGTACTCGATGATTATCATATCCGTCCGTGCTCATCCGGAGCAGTTACTAGCTATTTCGGGATCAAGGGGGCATGAGCAGCTGCCTTCCTGGAGTAAGTTGCTATCCTGCCTAGAGACCTCAGAAACTCTGCATGCACCAGGCATTCTCTACGGCACGGGAAGGCTATCAGTCCTGTAAATCGGCATCATCATCGGAAACTTCCTTCACTGAAAACATCACCCTTTTCTGACTTGGGTTCTTGCTGCTGGGGTTTCATTGGAAGCGGGAGATATCTGTCCATCTCCGATTCAGTTCTTGGTGCTTGCATACTCTCTCAAGATCAGTCTAGTCGGCTTATTAGTGGTAAGTGTTCATTCTATCTCACAAACCCTAACCCTAATTTTTTCTATAAAATAGGGATTTTTGCATGGCAGTTTACATGCCCAGTTGTATCAACACATTTGCTTAGAAATAGAAAATATCGGGATTTGGAATATTACAGTGGTATCAAAGCTATCTTCTTGGCCAGCTGTGAGCTTAAGAAATGAAACTTAGATGAATATGGAAGGAGACCCTTTTGTAACCTATAGGAGGAGGAAGAGTAGATACACAGGGGAGTTTGAGGATATCCAACTAGAAGATACCAATTCAGATATGGAACAAACAGGTATACACTCGGATAGGGGAAAAGGAATGGGAGAAGAGGAGGATCGGATGGAGTTTCGCAACTTGGTCTCTACATTGCAGGACTTAGCCAAAGGACAAAAAGATGTACTCAATGCAATCAGCAGATTATCAGCGAAACCGGAAATAGGTATCAACAGTACACCTCCCTCACTGGTAGATCGGGGATCTACAAGCAGCAGTGGAAAGATATCGTACACTAACATTCAGAATACTCTGCACATACACATCAAACCTTCTATCAGGCCTACCATGCCTCACTTCTTGGAAGATACAGTAGGGGGCTCGGTCATGCAGGTAGAACCTAGCGAGCCTTTGGGGGCTTATTTATAGGAGTATAGAGACTTAGGGGATGAGTTTCATGCTGCCATGTATTTTTTATATTTCTACAACATGAAGAGTAGGAACAGGCCCAGGAATTTCAACAAGGGTTTCAATCACAACTATGAGTTGCGGAAGACCTTGGGAAGGTTGACCATCCCAAACTTTGATGGGATTCATGGAGGATCAGCGAGGATATGGGTTCAAAAGTTGGATACCTATTTCCAACTCAACCCCATGACAGAGACAGACACCATTAAATTGGCTGCACTTCACCTGGACGGAGAATATCATGAGTGGTGGTACCACGGATTGGTGACATTGGGTCACAACACCATACATTCCTATGGTGAGTTCACTCAGAAGCTCATAGAGAGGTTTGACAGGAAAGATCCAGAAATACATTTCAGGGAGTTGGCTCAACTCAAACAAACCGGTAGTGTAGAAGCTTTCATTTCATAATTTTAGAGGCTATCCATTATGGTAATAGATGTGTCAGAGAGCAGATTGACTATGTTATTCACTGAGGCCCTCATAGAGCCACTACGGGGATGGGTGAAATCCTACAAACCCCTCACTCTACAGGATGCCATTAGCAGAGCAAGAGATCTTTAGGATTTAGTCCCCAAAAACAAATTCCCACTGAAAACCAATTTTCCTGTTAGGGACAAGGATAGGAAACCTTTCTAGCAAGAGGTGCCCAATAAATCCTGGTTAGACGAGGACACTAGGAAATATTTGAGAAGGAAGAAACTATGCTTCACCTGTCAGGAACTATGGGTACCAGGACACAGGTGTGCAGGGAAGGAGAAGGCTCACTACATTGAGGTATATTCAGACAGTGACGAGGACGACTATGCGAAGGAAGCCACGGAAGAACTACGGGCAGATGAGGAGGAATCACACCAAGGTGATACACCAGAGGGAGTCATTGCTACATTATCTAGAGTACCAAGATTCCATAATCTCAAGGTCAGGGGAGTAGTACAGGGTCACAGAGTAGGAGTATTTATAGATGGGGGAGCCACCCACAATTTCATTGACTCCGCTTGGGTAGCCAAGAGAGGTATTCAGGCCAAGAAGTTCGAAGGATTCACTGTAGCAGTAGCCGGGAACTCCAGCATGGAGTGCAACTACTAGATCCCAAAATTGAATGTCGCCTTAGGTAACTATCAGATGACAGACTCTTTCTATGTAGTTGATGTAGTGGATACTTATGTGGTATTGGGTGTTCAGTGGCTTTATTCTATAGGGAAATACACTACAAACTACAGGGCAATGGAAATGTAATTCCAGGGGCCAGACGACAAATGGGTAGTTTTGAGGGGCATGAACACTTATCCCCCCAAAATGCTCTTGTCACAGAGAATGGAGGTAGTACTCCGACAGGATGATATAGAATGGGATACAGAATGTTTGGTCACCTTCAGGAAACCCCTAGAGACTAGCACACAACACCCAAGTGACATTCAAACCTTGCTACAGAAACATGAAAAGGTTTTTCGGGACCTTCCATCAGGTAGACCCCCAAACTGAGGTTTTGAACACATCATCGAGCTAGAGGAGGGGACACAAGAAGTCATCACCACTCCTTACAGGAATCCCAAAAGATACAAGGATGAGATTGAGAAAACAATCAAAGAATTACTGGAGTTTGGATATATTCATCCCATTTCTAGCCCCTTTTCATCCTCAGTAGTACTGGTCAAAAAGAAGGATGGTACACTGTGAATGTGCATCGATTATCGAGCACTCAACAAAAAGAGCATTAAGAACAGGTATCCCAATCCCAGAATTGACGAACTCATGGATGAGCTTCAGGGAGCTCAATACTTCGCCAAGATCGATCTTCGCTCGGGATACCATCAGATCAGGGTAAGGGACCAGGAAATCTCCAAAACATCTTTTTGCTGTCACTATGGTCACTATGAGTTTTTGGTCATGCCCTTTGGACTTACCAATGCTCCAGCCACTTTTCAGTCATGCATGAACCACACCTTCATAGCACAACTACGTAAGTTTTTGCTCGTATTCTTTGATGGCATCCTGATTTACAGCAAAACATGGGGAAAGCATCTGAAACACCTGGACGAAGCATTGAGTATTTTAGAAGAACACTCGCTTTATGCGAAAATGTCCAAGTGTGATTTTGGCATGAAGTAAATGCTGTATTTAGGACAAATAATCAATGGAGAAGGAGTACAGGTTGATATGGAGAAAATCTGAGCTATCAGAGATTGGCCCGTGCCAAAAACAGTTACAAAATTGAGAGGTTTCTTAGGTCTGTGCGCTTATTACTGATGATACGTTAAGGGATTATCCCAATTTGCAGCACCCCTCACAGATCTCACCAAGAAGGGAGCGTTCACCTGGACAGACTTAGTACAGAAAAATTTTGAGGAGATGAAGGTTATTATGAGTTCGTGTCTAGTTCTAGCATTACTAGACTTCTCACAACCCTTTGTAGTAGAATGTGATGCCTCAGGGGAAGGGTTAGAAGCAGTGTTGATGCAAAATCATCACCCTATTGCATTTTAGAGCCATAAACTAAAGAACTACGAGCACCATTACTCCATATATGACAAAGAGATGCTAGCCATCTTGCATGCTATCACAAAATTCAGACAGTACTTGGTGGGTAGTAAGTTCAAAATCAAAACCGATCATAACGGCCTCAAGTATTTCCTGGAGCAGAAGGAACTGAATGAGCGACAGCAGAAATGGATCAGCAAAGTACAAGCCTATGATTTCGAGATCGAGTATGTAAAAGGTAAGAATAATGTAGTAGCTAATGCATTATATAGGCATCCCGCCCCATTATCTCTCAGTAGTATATCCACAGATTGGAGGGCACTTCTCTTAGTAGAATACTCCAAAAATAAATTCGCTTGCGAATTATTAGACGGGCAAATTTAGGATGAAAGGTACAGGATTGTTGATGACATCATCTATTACAAAAACAGGATATACCTCGTTCCAGAATCCACATTGAGGAAAAAGATCATTCAGGAAGCCCATGATTCTCCTTTATCAGGGCATCAAGGTTTCTTAAAGACCTACAGGAAGATTAGAGAGAGGTTCTCATGGAAGGACCTCAAGGGGAAAATTATGCAGCATGTCCGGGAATGTAGCATCTGTCAGCAGAACAAGATTGAGAACACACATCTAGCAGGGTTACTCCAGCCACTACCGATTCCAGAATAGAAGTGGGAAAGCATCTCCATGGACTTTATTTCAGTATTTCCCAAGGTTCAAGGGCGAGATTGTTTATATGTAGTAGTTGACAGACTGACCAAGTTTGCACATTTCTTCTCGATATCATCAGACTACTCGGTAGCTCAAGTAGCTGAGTTATTCTTCAGGGAGATCTTCAGGTTACATGGGTTACCTAAGACCATTGTCAGTGATCGGGATAGAAGATTCACGGGTGCCTTCTGGCAGGAACTATTCAGATTGGTGGGGACCGAACTGGCTACTAGTACGAGTTATCATCCCCAGAGTGACGGGCAAACAGAAATAGTCAACAAGTGGATCGAAAGATATTTAAGGAACTATGTAGCAGGGCAGCAGGGAACCTAGATCAAATGGCTACACCTAGGGGAGTATTGCTACAATACTACATATCACATGTCTATTAGGATGACTCATTTTAAGGCATTATATGGTTACGAGGCCTTGGACTATGCAGATTTGGCATTTGGAGATAGTAGAGCTCATAAGGCTAAGGATTGCATACAGGACAGTTAGGACATTCTGAAAATATTAAAGGAGAATTTACAAACAGCCCAGAATCAAAAAAAGTTGTATGACGACAAACACAGGATTGAGCGGAGATTTGAGGTAGGGGATTTAGTATACTTAAGGCTCCAGCCTTACAGACAGTCCTCACTTAAGAAGAAAGGAGCAGAGAAGTTAAAACCCCACTTCTATGGACCATACAGAATAATTAAGAAGGTGGGAGAGGTGGCATATGAACTAGAACTTCAACAGGAAAGCAAAATTCACAATGTGTTCCATGTATATAATCTGAAGAAGACCCTTGGGAAACACATTGCTCCATCTACCAAATTGCCTCCTTTAGATGATGAAGGAATGCTAATACCGATTCCCGAACGGATCATATAGACTAGAGAAAGGAAGCTCGGGAACAGGGTAGACAGAGAATACTTGGTTCAATGGAAATAACTACTGCTAGAGGATGCCACCTAGGAAGGTGAACAGGTATTGCAGCATCCCAGTTTGAAGTTGCTTGAGGACAAGCAATCTCAAGTAGGGAGGACTGTAATGTCCTCTTTCGATTAGGCATTGAGGCCCAAAACCGCTAACCTATGTGATTCTTGCGGGTTCGAGCGGTTACTGACAGCTAGGGAATCAACTAAGGACTGATGCCATCCATAGAAGATCTAGGGCATCATCATTAGGTCAAGAAGGGCCACCGGGGCCAAAGGCCACCTTCGTGCATGCCATCCAAGCATTATTTAATGATGCATGCACTCTTTAAGTCTCAAATTCACATGCATGCAAGTCAACTGCAAATTAGAAGATAAAGTGACCTAATTAGGTCAAAGATTAGGGTTTTCGCAGTTGAAAGTTATAAAAGGAGGATAAAGTGAAAAGAGACTTCACTTTTGATGATTATTATTTTGGGATCTCTTGGATAGCCGCACAACGTGCCGCACAGCAGTTGGGGTTGGAGATGGAGTCTTCAGCTAACAGGATTTCGGCAGTGAAACATCTATCCTAGTCTCACTCAAGGTAAGCCATACAGGTTCACCATTTTCTCTTACATTCATTCATAAGTTATCCAGTATATGGTATAGATCGTCGCATGGACACGTATGCAGCCGTTAGGGGGGGTTTTCAGCTATAAATCCCTAATCAGTTGTTGGGCCTTCAGATCTCAGCTTTACTCTGAAACTCAGGCACCATTCTCATCATCAGCATCATACTCCGGTACTCGGTGATTATCAGATCCGTCCGTGTTCATCTGGAGTAGTTACCAGCTATTTCGGGATCAAGGGGGCGTGAGCAGTTGCCTCCCTGGAGCAAGTCGGTATCCTGCCTAGATACCTCAGAAACTATGCATGTACCGAGCATTCTCTCCAGCACGGGAAGGCTATCTGTCCTGGAAATCGGCTGCATCATCGGACACCTCCTTCACTGAAAACGTCACCCTTTTCTGACTTGGGTTCTTGCTGCTGGGGTTTCATCGGAAGCAGGAGATATATGTCCATCTCTAATTCAGTTCTTGGTGCTTGCAAACTCTCTTAGGAGCAGTCTAGTCGGCTTATCAGTGGTAAGTGTTCATTCTATCTCACAAACCCTAACCCTAATTTTTTCTATAAAATAGGGATTTTTGCATGGCAGTTTGCATGCCCAGTTGTATCAGCAAATTTGCTTAGAAATAGAAAATATCGGGATTTGGGATATTATAGTAACTCCTCTGAGAATCCCATGCTAATCCCTTTAGCCTGGTTCAGTTGTATCTTACACTCTAAAGCTTGTTTTTCTTGGAATATGTTACCAAAGGACTCCTTATTCCATTTTTTAATGTTATCTTTTAAGAGTTTAAGTTTCTGTTGGAATTGGTACATTCTGGTGCTCCTGATCGATGGGTAGTCTTCCCACCATTCCCAGAGTTTCTCATAGAAATCTATCTGAAGGAGCCAAAAAATTTCAAATCTGAATGGTCTACGTGGGTTTACCCCACATTTTCCCATTCCAAGCTGATTGGCTAGTGATCCGAGCCTGCAACTGGAAGTACCACTGCTCTTAACTCCCCGCCTGCCATCATGATGGATTAAGAAAATAAAAAGCGATCAAGCTGATAGGCTATCCCTCTATCTCCAGCTTGTTTGTTGTTCCATGTGAATATACCATTAGAATTTCTTACATCTTTTAAATTAAGGTCATCAATTAATTCATTGAATTGAGCACTTGCATGGTTTAGGTTTCGTATACCACCTTTTTTCTCTTCAAGGATCCTGATTAAGTTGAAATCTCCACCCAAGATCCACGGTTTGTCATCGGCAATATCCTTGATAACAAAAAGCGAGTCCAGAAAGGACAATTTCTGCTCTGCCCTCAGGGGCCCATATACATTGGTCATAAATCCTTTTATTCTAGTGCCTAAGTTGTGGAAGTCTGCTGAGAGTGAAAATGGAGTTGCTAAAAATCTTGAGAGGTTAACCTCCTGGGGGTTCCATAAGATGCCCATCCCTCCAGCTGCCCCTTTGGCATCGATCGCTACTAACTCACATCCCTTCCATATTTTCTAGGCTATACTTATTAGCTCTTTTCCCAAGCATTTTGTTTCTTGCAGAAAGATGATCCCAGATTTTTATTTTCCAATCCTTCTTCTAAGAAGACGAATTTTCAGAGCGCTACTGCAGCCTCTAATGTTCCAGGATGTAATCCGCATTAAGAACTTGTTAGGTAGATGGAGAGAGGGGAGCATCTATGGTTGGATACTGCCCTCAAGCCACCAGTTGTGCCCCTACATCTTTGATTCTTTGAACATTGCTTGGCTTTCCCCGCTTTTATTTTTTTAATTTCCTTTTTTTCATCTGATTCTTTGAGAGATTTGACAACTACTCCCAGGGACTTCATGTTTTTATCCTTGATTATCACCTTCTCCAACAAGGAGGCTTGCTGTGGAGGGATCTGGGCTAGGATCTTGTCAGAGCAGGCAACTTCAAGTCTTTCCAGATCTAGATCTCCTATCTCCATATCTTCCATCTCTGGGTTAGGTACCTCTATGGCTTTCTTTGCTATCTCCTGCTGTAGTTTATGGTATTGATCTGTAGGTGATTTGGTTGTATCATGCTGCTTTTTTATAGTTATCTCCATCTCCTTCTCCTGGTTATCTTTAGACTGGTCACTATGCTAGGTTTCTTTATTGCTTGCCTTATTCTACTCTGTTTGTTGGGCTTCCTTGCTACTTGCCTTGTCATCTTGGAGAATCTCATACCTGTTCTGAGTTTGCACCCTTTTGTTAATATCTGAGTTTGTACCCTTTTGTTAATATCTGGTCCTGAGGTATTTATTGCTTGTTGTTTCTTGTTTTGGGTTTTGATGAACCCATTAGCATCTTGATTTTCCCGATCTTTCTTTCCTTTTGGTCTTTTATTTTGTAGACAGTCCCGGAATAGGTGTCCATGCTCATGACATCTTCTGCATATGAACGGGATCTGTTCGTAGTCTATTTCCTGGAACCATTCTTCATCCACCCAAGATAACTTGATTCCATCTGGTAGATCTTTAGAAATGTCGAGGTAGATACAGATTCAGCCATACGAGATATACATCCATTGTCGGGTCTTCTCTGAGACTTTGATGAAGTTCCCCAGCGTATTCCATATATCCATCAGAATTTCTTCCTTCCAGTACTGCGTTGGGAGAGAGTACATTCTTATCCATACTGGGGCAATCGTGATATTTTTTTTATCACGGTTGAATCTCTCTTTCCATGGCCCGAGGAAGAGTCCCATCGAATTATAGAAATATGGACCATTCTCAAAAATTCTCGTTCTATTTTCTTCATTAAAGAAGATTATTGTGAAGAATCCTTTTGCTCCGAGTTGAAGGTTGTAGTGTCCTTGGGGGTTCCACGTGGTATTTATCCACTAGACCAAGGTCTTTTATCTGGGCCAGATCCCCACAAACTTTCCTATGAGGGTGCGTTTTTTCATGTACTGAATGTCTTCCCTAACTATTTCTAATTTAATTTGAACCTTTGGGACTGTCTTGGATTTCGGGACACACTGTCTTGTCCTTCTTGTTTCCTGATTAGCTGCTTCCTCTTTCTTGAGCCCCCTAGAGCCTTCCCCATCTATGAGCGAGTCAGATGGTCTCACTATTCCTTTTCATTTCTTGGTTTCTATGTCTGAGATCAAAGTGGGAATTACTGATCCCTCCTTTGAGGGCGCATTCCTCCCACGGTCCCTCTCCCCACGGGGAGGAGCAGGAACCATCCTGGGCTGACCCCAACCGACCTACTGAGTCGCTCCTCCGCTATTGGTTTGCTGTAAAACCTTCCACCTTGGTAACCAAACCCCCAACTTCCTACTATAATGTGGAGATTGATTGTATGGCACTCAATCAATAAAACAATTCTATAAAAAAAATATAAAAATAACTAGTAGCTAATGAATGGATAACCAACACTTCATGGCATATAGCTAGAAGAATGTGAGATAAAAAATAAAAAATAAAAATAACAGGGTGATAACATTAGCTAAAACTCGTTTAACTAGAAGATATGAGGAATACAAAAAAATATCTTCCATTCCATTGCTATCTCTCAATGATTTGATCCCGATCAGCCTGATCTAGCCACAAACTATATAGATATGCTAGTAGATAAACAGTTAAACAATTCTAAGTTGCTAGTCATTAGTTATATATACTATTGTATAGTATAGTAGTTCAACAATTCTAAGTTGCTACTCATGGTAGGGATGTATCGATAACGCATAGCTAATGAATGGATAACCAACACTTCATGGCAGATAGCTATAAGAACGTGAGGTAAAATTTTTAAAAAGAATATAAAAATAACTGATAGTTGATAAATGGATAATGATAACATTAGCTAAAACCCATTTAACTAGAAGAATACGAGGAATACAAAAAAATCTCTTCCACTCCATTGCTATCTCTCAACCTTTTGATCCAGCCACAAACTCTATAGATATTCTACTAGATAAACACTTAAACAATTCTAAGTTGCTACTCATTAGTTATATATACTATAATAGTTCAACATTTCTAAGTTGTTGCTCATTGGTTTCGGCTAAAGTTGTTAAGATAAAGTCCACTGTAGTTAATAAGTAAGTTCGCTGCTCTGATAAGCAGTCTGAGTCCGTGTTGTGGGAAACTGACAGAACAATTTGTGATCCATTGGAGAAGACCGTGCGAAGGACTCTATCAAAACAGAAATCGCTAGTATGTTTGCAGAAACCCTGAAGGCCGATGAGAAGATCCGCCTCGGTTGTGTTAAAAAATTTCACTATTCTTGTGAAGACCTGCGATAGATCAAGAACACATATGGAAGTGATATAGTTATATGGCGTAAGTTTTCTCAGAGATTTATTGAATTTTTTTTAAAGAAGTATATCAATTTATTCAAAAGGTAGCAATTGGATTAAAATAAAGAAGATCTTAAAACAAAATATGTTGAAAGGTATGAAATGTAAATTAAGGAATCCATAACTATGTTGGCAATATTATATTGGTGAAAGTGAATTTAGAAAGAAAAAAAAAAACACGATACTTTATTTTTAAATATTTTGAAGAAAATCGTGAAGAATTCCATTGAAGAATTCGAGTTAATCGGTGGAAAAGAAGGTAGCAGTCAAGAATCTGAGTTAATTGGTGGAAAAGAAGGTAGCAGTCAAACCGGTTGTATCCACTTTAGCAATTAAAAAATCCAGTCTGTATAAAAGTAAAAGTGTGAAGAAACCAGTGAAGGAGCCCAATCAGCGGAATTGGTATCAGGTCCACCGTATAGAGAAAACTACGAGGAATCCTAGACGTGAATGCTGTTGTCTTTTTCAAAACACTCTGAAAATCGCTGCATCAAGAATAATTTTTTTTTTTTAAATTGTGAAGAAGAAGATTGATTTTATCGAAGATTGAAGTATGCGTTGACGGAAATCAAGAACCAGAAACATGATTATATTCTATAAATTTGTTGCTTGCAAATGCGTCAGATTGCCCCACGTTGCACAAGCATGTCATATATTTATGTTGTAAATTGTCATCATTACATTGTGTTAGCTTAGCACACTTTTTGATTGATTCAGATAAACCTAGTAGCTAGATGTCACTAATTCAATCTATGTATCAATGTTTGGCCCAAAGGTTCGGTTGGTTCCTAGTTAGTACTTATATGACAGTTTTTGTTTTTGCAGCATAAAAGATGCATGAACAATGTAATGGTCATAATGTGATTGGGCATGTTGAGGTGCATGATCGGTTGTACTCAACACCTCCGATTGTCCGAGTTTTCCTATATTTTTGTCCATGTTGTAATGCCTTGTCATATGCATGTTTGTGTCTCCATTTTGTTGTAAGCCTGTTTATTTTATGCTTCCTCAACATGCATACTTCATGGGGGTGTCGCTGACAGACCAATACCACACCACGTCTGTTCATATTGGGGGTTTAATAATTATAAAACAAACATTATATTGGGGTCATATTTAGGGTTATGGGGTTTATTTTATGGGTTAAAAAATTTACGTAATATTTAGGGGGTTTCATTATAAAAGGGGAGCGAGGTGCAGAGAAGCAGAGCGAGCGGGGGAGCATTGGGGTTTGGTTGTCGAGACTACTCACAGACTATCGAGACTACCCACAGACTACCTCGCTCACTTGAAAGGCCCAGAGATTGGATTGATGGATAGATGAGGCCTTGGTTGATTACAAGCTCAATAGATTGAAACCTAGATGGTAATATTGAGGAGAGCTTTCAAGCAGCACTAGTTGGATTGACGATGGGAGGGGTGTGGAGAAGCAACGTGACCAAGGGGGCATTTGGGTTTGGTTGATGAGACTACCCACAAACTACCGAGACTACCTCGACCTAGACTACCCAAAGACTACCTCGTTCACTGGAAAGGCCCAGAGACTGGATGGATGGGTAGATGAGGTTGTAGCTGATTACAAGCTCAATAGATTGAAACCTAGCTAGTGATATTGAGGATACCTTTCAAGTAGCGTTAGTTAGGTTGACGGTGGGAGGGGTCTTGAGAAGTAGTACGAGAAGGGGTGTGGAGAAGAAGCGCAAGAGGGGGAGCATTGGGGTTTGGTTTCCAAGACTACCCACAGACTGGATGGATGGATAGATGAGGCCTTGGATGATTACAAGCTCAATAGATTGAAACCTAGCTGGTGATATTACGGAGACCTTTCAAGCAACATTAGTTGGATTGATGGTTTACCCGAACGATACACTTTCCGAATGATTCGACCGCATCAACATTGATTTTTCACCTGCTGAACAACGCATTTTCAGATTCATTGTGTTGAGGTAGAATCGTAGAAAAATGCTCAACTATTGTTGGGGCCCATCCATAGAGCGTTATTGTGTATGAGGCCATTTCTGGTCTTTCTAGGACCACTTTTATATGCTCCTGCGTATCTCTATGTTGTGTGTGGGTATGTCTCTACAATGTAGAGGTCAGGCGTTGTAAGTGGTTATGTCTCTATATCTATGTCTCTATACTGTGTTAAGTTGTTTTTTGTATATGGTTATATCTCTATGTATTTGTGTTTTATGTGGCCTTGTGGGTATGTCTCTTTATTATGTGTCTCTTTGTTGGAAGAGCAAAAGTTGGATGAGAAGCCCCTGCTCATTGACTCGCCACATGGACACCACATGGAGTATGCCCCTGCTCATTTAAGGATATCAAACAAGCAATGTGAAATCGATTCATGCAAACTCTAGTCTCCTAATTCAAGGTAGCCATTTATTTCTAATTTCTTTCAGAAATTATGTCGCCCTCTCCTTTTTGTAAACAATTGTTATCTCATAGCCCTGCTTATGCTCATATTTATGTGATTTTTTTATCTACAACCCATTTGTAAAAACATAAGGTTCTGAATGTGTGTGCTTCCTTTGGGGTTCTCATATTTATTTGATATTATTCTTACTATGAGGGTTCTATAGCAGCCAATTGTCATTGGACTAGGAATGGGATGTGTTGTTGAATCATTAGGATGTAGCAAAGACCTTTGTCATACCATCCCAAAACATCCAGTTGCCTTTAATTAGTCACATCCAACTATATTAGGAAAGGGAAGGATTGGGATATAATGTGCTCACACTATTATCCTCTATAGCTTAATCTCTTCAATCTATTATAAATCAAGCTCTAGTACTACCGTTACATAAATGTTCATATTGGCCATTGCTTTCTATGTATAATTGACATTCAATCATTGAAAACACAACCCTAGTACCCAAAACATTCAACAATATTACAACACATACTAGAAGGACTATACACAAGAGATCCTATTGGGTTCCTATTGAGAGATCCTATTGGGCACCAGAGTACCTTCTCTCTTAGGAAGGGCCCTTTAACTTCCATGTCCATGGCATTGTATATAATCTATAATATTTTGATCCTAATCCTCACGCGTCCATGGCCCTTTCTTCAGCCCAATGTTTTTTTCACAACAAGATGTACATCCCATAATAGCCTGATCTCTGAATCCAAATTTCCAAAGCAAGAATTTCCTCTCTCAGGCCCACATACTCCAATCCTCTTCTCTGCAGAATCTATCAAAGCTATAAAATTGAATAGTTTTTTCTTTTGCAATAGGGCTAGGGAATATTATTTGCTACCATAGATGACTAGGATTTAACTATATAAACACAAAATTTACAAAGACAACAGAATCTGAAGAGGATGTGGGAGTGAGATATGCACATTATATATAACTAAAAATGTGGTGGAAAGGGCCAGAGAGTAATTAAATAGGAGCGTGGTTTATATTTGTGAGCTTAAATTCATATTTACACTGTAATGAAGTCAACTCTATTGAAAAGGGAAGGTTATGAATAGTGCTACAAGTAGATATGACTGGATTAGAATATAATGTGCTAAGTTGGGAAAGGGTAGGTTAGACTATATTAGGAAAGATGCTAGGATTGGATAGGGTAGGATTAGAGTAAGCCATGCTCTTGATATGGGGTGGGATAGAGTGCGATATAGTTAGTTGAGGTAGATTAATTTAGATGTCAGAGTAGGGTCGTTGGAATGGTAAAAAAGGGTTGGGTAAGATAAAGTAGGTAGATTACGACCTTAGGCTAGGATTAGGATATAATATGTTAAGTTGGGATAGGGTAGGTTAAACTAGATTAGGAAATAGATGAGGGTAGGTTAGACTAGATTAACAAATATGATAGGGTAGGTTAGTGTAGAGGAGGGTTAGCTACCTGAGGATAGGAAATGGGGGAATGAGCTAGAGTACTTAGGCTAGTTTAGTTTAGCATAGGATAGGATAACTTAAGGTAGCTTTGGATAGGATTGGATAGGCTAGGAGGGGGAGGTGAAGGGGTGGAACAATGGGAGATGGTGAAGTGGAGTCAAGGGTACAATGGTGGGGAAGGAGCTTGTAAGGGTCCAATATTTGTTGTGACAGAGGAAGAGGTAGTAGGGAGCCAAGGGGTGGTGATGGGAGCTATGATTGGGGACCAAGCACATATTGATAGGGATAGTGAGTAGGAGGGCCTAGGGAAGTAGTGGTGGGGGTGGGAGTATGGGGTTTAAGGTTGAAACAATGGGGACCCTTGGTGAGGAAAAGTGGGATGAGCCTAGGGGCCAAGAGGGGGCCAAGGTGAAGGCTAGTGGGGTGGTAGTGGCTAGAGGTAGGGGGTGGTGGGTGTTGGTGTTAAGGGGTGCAAAGTTCACAATTATGGGTCTTGGGAGTGCGAGGATTATGGTAGTGAGTTTTGTCCATTAAGTTGGTCAATGGCTTGCCGTGCTATGGGATGGGGTCTCAACAACCTATGGTTATGGAGGCTTGAGGAGGTGGGGTATCGGATTACGGTGTTGCAGTCCTATGGTAAGAAATGATTAACTGAGAATGGGATTGGGGTATTGTGAAGATAAGAGTTTGTTGGGGGTAGGGATTAGTTAAAATAGTGAGAGAGAGACATTTGTGTAAACTAACTTGCTAAGAGGTAGTGGAATGATGAAGAGGGATATAAATAGAGCTAATTTGAAAGGTTTTGTAATCTAATTTCAAGCATTGGTAAATATTGTTGTTGGTGTGATATAGGACACTACATTGTTGTTGATAGGGAATTCCAAGGATTAAATTTGAGTAGTCAATGGGAGAGATATCACAATGTGCGGTGTATTGGAAGGGTCTGATGGAAAATGTTACAACATAGCATTTATTTATTAGAAGAACATAGTCATGTTATTGGACCAACCAACCTATTTGATGAGGTCATGGGTGTGGGGTAATAATATGTTGTAGTTGATTGATACATATTTGAGAGATGAGTCTTTTTTATCTTCCATTGCTATGGACCATAATGGCTAATTGGTATTTTATTTGATAGTTTAAAGGAAAAATGAATTTTGGAGTTCAGTGAGTCTTGACATATCTCATCGATAGGAAGGATTGGCCAATAGTAGTGGGTTTTGGAAGAGAATCAATTTCAAGAGGAGAATAAATTTCGAGGAATGTCTTGTGACAAACTGAATAGTTTTCTCATCATAAAATAATGTTCTCGATTGGAATTATTGTTGTAAGAATTGACTTTCAACAACATCATGTGTTTAGGTCTTGCGATATTGGCACATCATGGAATATGGGACAATTTAAGGTGATGGATGGTATTAGGGGAGTTTCATGATGAGAAAGGATGAGGGTTTGTGGAATTAAAAATGTTAGGGATATAGTTAGTAATAGGGTTAGGGTTATGGAATGGTGTAAATATAGGTTTCTTGTGAATTTTTGTTTGATGACAACAGAACAAAGAAAGGATTGGTCTAGGTTGGTACTCTCAAACATAAAAATTTCAATATAAAAAATAGTGAACAAACTAAAATTGAACTTAAGAATAAGTACTTATTCAAAATCTCTTATATGAATTTGGAGTGGATCTTGTTGATTACTTCAAGAAACTATTGGATAAATTTCCCTAGTGCTTGACACAACAAAAACCACTTGCACATGAAGTTAGATAAATAGCATGGTTGATAAAAAATCCTTCTCAAGTCATGGAACAAGGAATTAAATGTAGTTATGATAATAGGATTGTTGTTGGTATCCTGATGTTCATTTAACTGCCATATATCTCAAGGTCGTCTTGGTGAGATTATCATCAAGCATGAAAAAGTCCCTCTAAATGTGTGACTTTAGGAAGGATGTGATACTCATTAGTATTCGCTAGGAACTGATGGAATTAGGAAGTGCAAATACATATCAAGATGCATAAGTATGTCAGTACTTAACAAATTCAAATGAACAATTCTTAGATTCCTCCCATTCCATGCCTTATAAAGAATCTTCGACTATATTATTGTAATGGGAAATTTTCTTTGAACATATGTTTTTGTTGTGAGTATGTTAACTTAGAACATATTTGCAAACAAAACATTCTTTGATGTGCATTGCCCTAATATTCCATTCCACAATACCATTATGCAACTGCATGATATAGTGCTTGGCATGTCAATCTTAATGCCATTCTATTCACATAGTGCATTGAATAATTTAGAGATATATACATCACTGATGTCACAGCTTGGCATTTTTAATAGATTTCATATGACCCTTTCAAAATTATTTTTGAAAAATCATCAATAAATGTTAGAAAATATTTAGCGTCACAATGTGACAAGGTTTGCATGGTTCAAAAATATCACTATTAAAAAGATCCAATCATTGTTGGGCTCTCTAGACACCAACTTTTGTGAAAGGAATTAGATTATGCTTCCTAAAAGTGCATATTTTACAAATACAAATTGAAAAATATTCAAATATTCAACTAACATCCCCTTCATTTACATATCTAATGTATGCGCGATGAGATACCCACTTAGGTGGCACCAAATCATCACATCAATAGCCTTTACAACAAACTCCATAACAACTTCTTGCACATCTATATTTTCCTTTGAAATTGCAAGCAAACACTGAAATATTTTATGTCATTCACTGATTTGTCTCTAGGGAAATATTTTATGCCATTAATAGAGTTTCTATGTTTTTTCATCTCGTGTTTTGATCACCTTTTGATCTTCTGTAGGTACGTTGAAGCTGACTCTTTAGTTTGGGGAGGGATATTTGAATAAGACACTGAAAATACATTTTGTTTCAAGGTATTTAATCCTGATAGTGATATTTCTTCATCCTTCTTAGATATTTGAATTGAAAGTGCATACCTTGCTTCCTAGCTCTTTGTTTTATTAATGAACTAATATGCATGTGTAAATTTGAATCTTTTTTTCCATTTATTTATGGATTCAATCACCTCAATTCGTAGCCATATTATATCCAAACTTGTGAAAAAATTGTTATAATTTTATTCATTTATTAACCAACTAAAAGGTACACATGGATGAAAATGCAGATGGATCCAAGTGATGTTGTCGACTTTGCAATTTTTATTGGTGAAGAGAATTGTGCCCTTGCCACTGTCCAGTGTTGAAAAGGTTGTACATATGCTGATATTCATTCTGAAATTATGGACGATGAAATCATTGAATATCATTTTGATTTTATTGGACCAATTGGAATTGCTTTAAATGCAAACAAAGAGAAAGAAATGAAACCTACAACAAAAAATGTAGGAATTAAGAGGAAAGTAAGCACACCGGTTGTTCAAACATTGAAATCACATGTAAAGCACGAATAGTTCTTAACTTGAAAAACAATCATATGAAAAAAGGTCCCATCAACGTCACATTTCAATGTTGGGAATTAATGAAATTGCTTCATGCAACAGAGAAAAGAAGACAACAATGGCTAGAGATAAACTTGATATTGATTAAGCAATCAAACTTCTACATGATTTCAACCAAACACACAAGCCTTATTTGTTCAACGTGGTAGAAGCAACACTTGCAAACTACGGGGACAAGAAAAAAGTAAGAGTGGAATGTAGGAAATACAATAGATGGTTCTATTTGGTGCCAACAAGTGGTAATATTGTCAGTTATCCAAATGAGCACATGAAATCAAATAATCACACTACTACTATAGATGAGGCTTCACATGATATAGTTGTGCTGAGGAGTGGAACAGTTGAGAGACCGAAGAAATCTACTAATGAAAAGTCCCAACAAAGTTCGACTAAGGTCTTGATCCCCTCACTACCATCATTCTTTACATGGGGTTTATACAAGTTCACTTGCTTCTACTTTATGTGTGTTAATTACCCAAGTTTTAATTTAATTTGAATTTGAATATGCACATTACTTTATTTGTTATTACTTGTAAGTAGTAGTTAGTAGATCATTTACCAATGTGTTTTTTCATCTTATTCTAGGACGATTTCCTCTCTCGGTATTACTATGTTGGGGGCATTGGGATCCCTATATTGATAGAAGAGGGAAGAGATTGGACACAAAGGTTCTAATGGACGACCAAGATGGTGGAAAACTTTGGGCGATAGAGAAACATACCAAGAGAACACTATGTCATTATGGTATTGAATGACGTATTAATGGTACATAAAGACATATTCATTGTAAGAGAGTTTCTGAAACATGAATACCTTTTGATTCATTGATATGCAATTTTTGTAAGTTGATACCTAATTCTGATGAATTTTGAATGCATTTATATCGTGAATCAAGGAGCAACATCAAAAGACATGGGATAGATACAGGGAAAGGGAGAAGGTTGGACCGTTTGACTTAAACTAAACTCAAAATTGTTGCAAGATACACAACTGCTACACATAGATTAATAGTGCAATCTCTTTGGTGGGAGAGAACAGAGATTGTTATATTGTCTATTAGAATGAGGTCTCTGAGGGAAAAGTTGTTCAAATCTGTAGGAAGGAAGGATTTGTTCAGGTTTTGCAAGGATGTGTGTCAGGCCCATAAGAAATGAAAAATACAAGGTAAAGATGTAGTTTGGGAATTTTTTCAAGATATATTTCACAACCTAGTTCGTTCAAAGTCAGGGAGAAGGTATAGTGCATCCAATAAATCCATTTATGAGATGATTAAGTTATGGGGAGGTCCTAGATTACATAGCTTTATTAGCTTGAATCCAGATGGCCCTTCGATACCTATGACTTTAAGGCAAGTTTGAAAATCACTGACATGTATCCTAGGGGAGCACGAGTACATTTTTGAGGAAATCCAAAACTTTTATGCTTCCTATAAATCCAAACATGGTATAGAGGGTCCACTTCCTGTATTCCTTGTTGAAGATGAAACTGTTGTGAAAAAATATGTTAGGTGGGTAGCAAAAAGTGATACATTGGTGGGTTTTTGTGGTAAGAAAGAAGAACATAAGTCTAATCACATTTCTTAGTGAAAATTGGTGAGGGCGTTGTAGGACATGAGATTGTTACAGATGCCTTCAAGAATTGTGTGATTGGCCATTATGAATGTGTTATTATTGCAAACCTTTTACATGAGATGATTCCTCCTTTGGTTGTGGTTGTTCATCCAACGTGAAATAGATTTGATGCAAATTTTGTCCATCGATAATGGGAAAAAACTAGAAGACCTATAAAAGAAACATGTGGAACATTTTTTAGGACTTATTATTGGTCATTCTTCATATGGGGATAGTAGGAGAAGAATGCTTACGTTGAAGGATTATTACTCAATGAAAGGCATGAGATATCAAATACTTGGGAAGGGTTGAGGCTAACTGGGTTGTATGATAGCTTTAAAGTAACAAGACTTCATGACCAGGATTACATCCATAACAGAAAAAATCTAGTGAATCCTTTGTTTAGTGGTTGATGAGATTTGATTGTTGCAGAAGATTTATTAGTTTTAACCATGTAAGAAAGGTTTATAAAATTTTTAAAGTGGATGACCATAAGCTTAAAATAGAGGATATAGAGAGGATTGATCGCCAAAACTGGGGTTCAGCACAACACATTGCTTCAAGGAATATCCAGAGGTGCTTGAAGGAAATGAGAAGTACGAGTGGCAGGATAGAGATGGAATTGGGTACAGAGACCTATCTAGCAATCGTTGCTGACTATATTGATATTTTTTAGTCTCCTACTTTGACTGTTTGGGAAAGAGTGCAAAATTCTTCAAGATTCCATCGTTTCTTCAGGTTATGGCTATGTTGGGTCAGAGAAAAAGAAAATACGAATGTCAACATTGATTTCATTAGTAGATAGGCATACAAAGATGTGAAAATTTCTTGCCACTTTATGGTTCTGTTGATGAGATTATTTCGTGATCAATACTCTAACTTTCCATTTGCATTGCACCTAAATGGTTCAAATGTATGTGAGAACTTCTTTAGTAAAGTCGGTGGCATGGTAGGAGTAGAGAGGGAATATGACTTCACTTACTTACTTCATGCTATTGGAACCCTTAATAGAGTTGTTGAAGAATAATCGAATCCCTAGGGGATTTGTTTCAATAAATATTATAAGAAACAAATGAGTATCTGGAATAAATTGCATCAATAAACAATAAAGGAAGGTGATGTCTTGTCATAATATGATTCAATATCCATAGATAATAAAATTATAGAATATCTCAAGATAATATTGGCGGATTCTGTAACAAATATAAAATACAATATTAATTAGACTATTAAGTTACTAGTGAAAGGGTGTAACCCTTCACTATGTTGGCTCAAGCCATATAAAAGGAAAGCTTATTGTACATTTTATCCATCATCCAATATATTATTATTATTCATATCTCATTATTACAATGATAGTCGGATTCGACTAACAGACAACCGGATTCGGTTGCTCCATTTGGTATCAGAGCGGATTCGCTCCTGCACTCTGAGCTTGGACTCGGCTCGTCAACTCCTTGGGTGAGGATTGGATTCGGCTCCTCCCACTTGAGCTTGGTTTCGGCTCATCTCACATCACCTCTTCTGCTCACATCTCTCTTCAAACAGTTGCATCCCTGCCCCAAAAATATTATAATATAAAATTATTATAATATTTAATTTTGTTTTATTATATTTAAAACAAAAGAATAATATAAAGGGTTCATTATATAATAATTAATATATAATTAATTATTATTCTTTTAAACCTGTTTGAAGAAAAAAAAACTATATACAAAATAAAATATAGTTTATGAAAAAATATAATAATAATACTAATATTAATTAATTAATTAATATATTATTATTCAATTCACCTCAAAAGCCAAAATAGCGCTGAAATACACACCTCCGTATACAAGGTCCAAGACCATGGAGGAACTGAAAGAGAAGATCGAAAAAATGGAGCAGGACATAAAGTCCATTGTCGCTAACCAAGAAGGCTTGAAGGAAAAGATGCAAAATAACAATATATTACTAAAAAACGAGCTTGTTTTGGTACTAGAAAGAAGGCTCGATGACAAACTTGACATCCTGAATGAAAAACAAAAAGACGTGGAAGACAAAATGAGTATCGTGACGCAAAACATAAACACCTTGACACAGAACATGAGCACCATGACACAGAACCATAATACATTAATCGAGATGTTACAAAGGCTCATACCCAGTCCGGGACAAGTCAGTGGTTCACACATGCTAGATGCCTCATTTCATGTTGCCACTCAAAAAACCACTACAACAAAAACTGGATTTAGCGTCGAATTTAGCGCCGGATTTTAGTGTAATTTTTTCCCAATTGTGGTGAACAATCTGGCGCTAAACCTGGTGCTATTGTACATTTTCGTAAAATGCCATCTATTGCATCTTTTTTTCCGTCCTTTTTAACATCCATTTTTGCGTCCATTTTTGCACCCAATTTTTTGCATCTTTTGTTACGCCTTTATTTCCACCCAATTTTGCAACTTCTATTGCATCTTTTTTTGCGTCCTTTGTTACATCGTTGTTTGCACCCAGTTTCACACTCAGTTTTGCATCCAATTTTGCTCCTAGTTTTCCATCGAGTCTTGCACCCAATTTTGCACCATGTTTTGCATAAAATTA
>LPNX010132883.1:281196-292742 GCA_001517045.1 Pseudotsuga menziesii
CAAAAGTATACCATCCTCAGGAAACAAAATATCATAAACAGTTACACAATCTATTAAAGTGGTCCGCAAAAGAGTCTTAGAAAACAACATAATGCATTGATGCATGCCTAATAACCTAAAATTGATATGGACACAGAATAAGGGATGTGTTTAAGAAATAGTTGTAGAATCCAATTGAGGATGTGTGTGTTGCTACATAAATTTTGTTATTCATTGATGAGGTAATTTTGTTCAGGAATGGGATGATAAGATAAGAACTCATGAATGGTTACTAAAAGAAGATGCCTACAAACTAAATAGTGCTACAAAATAAAGATAAACTTAGGGAATATTTCTTAAAACTGCCTAGAAGTACATATGGGTTTAAAGGATACACGAGTTTG
Source organism: Pseudotsuga menziesii (assembly GCA_001517045.1). Taxonomy (NCBI): domain Eukaryota; kingdom Viridiplantae; phylum Streptophyta; class Pinopsida; order Pinales; family Pinaceae; genus Pseudotsuga; species Pseudotsuga menziesii. Next base: position 281,580 of record LPNX010132883.1, read on the forward strand.
ATCCTTCACTGGATATGCCTAGAACAACCACCTCAAGAATTATTGCATTTAACCATGGTGAATATCATTATACATAAGTATAGCTTCTTCTCCAGGGCCATTGACTTGTTGGATGATTACAAGCACACAACCTCTTACAACACAAATTAAGATGAGAGTAAGTGAAAATTTAGATTGTAAATGTATAACTAGATACATAAATATGACTGTACTGAGTATGACTATGCTGCTAATTTGATTGAAGAATCTAAGGTCTGTTTACTTTTGCTTTAACCCTCTCTCTCAAGGTACGTCAATTGTTTACCCAGTTGACTTGACCCTTCGGCGACAAGATCAAACCTAAAAGTATCCGAGTATAAGGATGATTCAAAATAATGGTTATGGTTATTTAGTGATGTCATCTCCTGTACATTATTTATTATTTTGTTATTGTACATGACATTTGGTGAATCAATGGAGTGTTAAAGTTGAAAGAGATGAAAGTGATGTTTAATTTTTATTGCAGTTTAAAATTTAAATTGATTTTAGCAGTATTATTCTGGAACTTGTTTTATATTTATGTTCATGCATTAAAGTTTATTTCTTATGTTAAAAAATTTCCTAACCCTAAAAATTTAACATGGTCAACCTAAACACATAGCTGCCAGGTCCATAAGGGAGTGCCAAGAGCACAGTCAAAGTTGGCCTCAAAGCCCTCCAAAGAGGCCTCTGAATGATAGGTTCCCTACATTGTCCTGGCTATGTCAAAACAAAATAAGACACCTCAGTAGAAGAATGATGGATGGGAGGTTGATGCACATAAGCCTAAGTCTCCAACTAAAGGCTAGTGCTAGTGTAGGTCACTCAAGTTCAGTCAAACAGCAACTAAGAGATCAAGGAGGATTAGATGGGAATAGAATGCAATGATTTTTATAGCGAATGAACAGCAAGAAAACTTAAAAGCATTCTAAAACACCAAAAATATCCTCTACAGAGCAATTTAATCCAAAGTGATTTGCATGCCACTACTACATTTCGACCAAAAATCCGACGGCCGTATTGTTGGATTTTCGACACTTCCCTATCGCATGTACGCCACTATGATTTTTTTTAAGCGTCGGTGGATTTTTGTCGGTTATCCGACTTCTTTCCAATCCGTCGGTTAAGCGACATCCCAGTTTTACCATCGGTTAAATGTAAGCGTCGGTTAAGCGACGGTGGAGAATTTTTATTTTTTTTAACTACACTTACAGGCCGTTGCTTCTACAGCATGGCCGTCGGTGAAGCGATGGATTATGAAAACGTAAGCGTTGGTTAAGAGATGGTGACGGAATTTTTTAAAAAACATTTACACCTACATGCGTCGCTTAACCGACGGTATTGTATTTTTTTTTTTTTTTAATCACCTACAAGCCGTCGCTTAACCGACGGTATTGTATTTTTTTTTTTTTTTAATCACCTACAAGCCGTCGCTTAACCGACGGCTATAAGACTGAGCTGTCGCTTACCCGATGGATTAAACGTCGGTTAAGTGACGGTATTGTATTTAAAAAAAAAATCACCTACAGGACGTCGCTTAACTGACGGCTATAAGTGTTTAAAAAAAAAATACAAATGCCAAATTACTGGAGACACACCTTGATGTTTTATGATGGGTTCAAGGCTTCTTTTAATGAAGGAATTTGATAGGCAACTATGGGAGGAGTGAAGGCAATTAAGAATGGATTTATGAGATTCCATGACAATGATATGGGGGTCTTAAACAAGTTTTTGTGCCAGTAATAAGTCTTCATGCTCATGATTTGTGAATATAATCATGTGTATGGACCTTGTTAAGGTCAGATTACCTCATATTTTGCTACAAGTTAAGGGTTGTGAGGATAGTTCAATTGCCCCCTACTCCATTTAAATTCAATTGCTCTTGGTTGAAAGAAGATGATTTCATCAAATTAGTCGAAGACAACTAGACTCACGTCAAAGATGACTAGTCTATCCCTTATATGCAACAATTCTCCCAAAATCTTTAGTTTTTAAAGAGCAAAATGAAAAATTGGAGCAATGCTTTTAAAGAAAAACAAGAGGCTACTCTTAATAAAGTAGAAACTAAAATAAGCTCCATATTTAATTCAAATGTTTCAGGTGTCTTCTTTATGTTCAAATATCACACATAAAATCAATACTCTCTCGATTTGAACTAGTCACGGGCATGAAAATAAATGACAGGAACTCTTTGGTTACCTCTTACAATATATCTGCTCCAGTTAAGACCTCCCTTGATCATTTGTTCTCCTTTCAATATGAAGATATGCAATGCAAAGTGCAATCTCATGTCCTTTACCACTTGGTAACACTCTTAGTAAACTCCACAGGTGATTTGGAAGCAATAGATTTGGGGTCGAAGCTAGATATACATAATGTGTACATGTCAGAAAAATGGGTAAGTCTCCTGATTTGCTTCCTTGACATCTTTCTCTAGTAGTTTTTCCCATAGTGCCGGCTCAAAATTCTCTGTCGATTCATTTCCATTTCCCCAGACATCTGAAATTGCGAGAAACTAGACCAATTAGTAAAAAATAATTTTACCTATAGCTTATAAGAGAAGATTAATCTTGCCAATGCTGCTCAAGTATTCCAATTCTGAATCTGTCACTAGTTTCCAAATGCAATAATATTTCTGTTTTTTCTTCTCATGCCCTCTGGAACCATCAAAGCTTTCTCTATTCAACTGATCTAAAATTTATAAGCATTGAATGTGTACCAAAAACATTGATGATCGTTAGTCAAAAACTAAAATAATTGCTACTGGAAAAGAATAATATGAAATTGTATGATGAGGAAATATGTCACTCCACCTATTCTGTTATCAAGGTTAGCCCATGCTAAGCCTACCAATAGAACCTCGTTATTGCTAATATGTGAAAATAAATTGAAAAATGATCATTCTGTAGAGGGACCATCTTTTGTTTTCTGCTCTGTTCTAAGATCAAACAGAAGCAGAAAATATATAAAACATTTCTCAAATAACTGTTTGGGTAAAAAGGAGGAAATCCAATCACAGCAGCCACTAGATGGAACTAGGAAGAACGCAGAACAACTTAAATCATACTACTACAAGGATGTAGCTGTCCCTCTACCTAAATAGTAAATACTGTGTCCAACAATCAACCATCTTCCCAGTTCATAGGTTGCTCCAGACCTTAACGAGTTGGATAGGACCTGTCTTTTCAGTACTATTCTATTTATGGCATCTGCACTTTGACAATCCTAAGGAGCCATATTGGATCAGACCACATTATCTATTTCATATAGATGGGAACTTTCAAATTTTTGGCAATAGCATCTGCCATTAGGTGTTCCCAGATTACCTGTATTGCCCAAAGATCCTTTTGTCCAATGTCTGAATAACTTGTGTTAAAAGTATGGTTTTAATTTTATGTACATTATATATTAATTATTTTGCAGTCTACAATGACGTCACATGTCTAAATCAGGACAATAATATCATAGACATGAGGCCCAACCAAGATAACGAACACAATAACCTATAAGGGTATCTTTAATTGGATTTGAATGGTGTGGAACTACATTTTTCATTTCCCACCAGGTGATTGTAATGTCAATAGTTAAACAACTATCTAATCTTTTTTATCCAAACATTCTGGATTATGAGTGCAAAATGAGCCAAAGTTAATTTAAGAAATATTTTCAGAAGATAAAACCGAAAAGAGTGGCAATGCATTACCATCAGTAGCATACTTAAAATAATTCTCATGATTATGCTTGCTGACATCCAAGTGCAAAGAATTGTCCACTGCTACTGTTGTTGCGGGATGAAATTCTAAGGATGTGTCAAGGACAACTTCTTCTTTAAATTGATGTCTTTTATCCACTAATTGCTCCAGACTCTGTCCATTGCTGTCATGTTTTGATTCTTCCCTTCAAAGTGGGGCCTGTGATTCTGTATCATCAGTACCTTGGAAGCTCAAGTCAGAATCCCTTGCATCTGGTACTAGAAATCTGATACTACAAACTTCTGCTCAACCACATCCTCAAGGGATGTTTTAGGAAACTTTTCCAGTGCCATTACAGAAGCTTTGGTATTTCTGTCATTGTCCTCATCTGTAATTATAATATTTCCTTTTGTGGATTCATCTTTTCTGCTCTCTGTATCCAAAAACCTTATTCCATGTTCAGTTATACCCAGGTTTGTAATGCCATTATTTTCTACCCACTGTAGCTCCCCTGCTTTTTTAAATCCTGATGTCAGGCTATCTGCACAACTCAGGTCTTGATCAGAAATAAGCAGTCCACTTGAAGCCTGTAAATCTAACTTCTGACATGAGGTTTTGTCAAGGCCTTCAAAACTTGGGTCCTTTCTTTTGTTTTCGAATTCCCCATTTTTATGAATTTCAGTAGCTTCACTGATTGGAGGAGAAATGTCAGAATCTTCACGTTTCACTTGTCCTACACTGCTCTTTTCTTGAGTAGAAATCATGCATTTTGTCACTTCAGGATGAACATTATCTACAAAAATTGACTCAATTAAGGGTGCAGAAGATGGGTGTTCAAGCAACTTCCCTGTTTCTGGTTCAAATGCAAAATATTGAGGGTCTTCTTTCTGATTGAGAATACGTCCTGGATATTTTTCTGCAAGGGACACTTCACCAAAAACAGAAGGGTATGCCACATCATGTACCATATCTTGTTCAGAAATAGAGACATTTTGTTTCGTATCACCAGAAACTTGACAACTTGTCTGAAATAGCTCATCTGCACGTGAAAGCAATATATTAAATAGATTTTCTCAAAAAGTATAAATCAAATCCTTTCCCATTAACTCTGATATCCTTCACCTCAAACACAAATTTAAAGATTTGAGGACAAGCTTATATAATACTTTAATTAAAACATTATTATTAAAAACTCAAAACTATAATTGAGAATATATCAGAACTAGGTCAATGGCATGTTAACTAGGAAGCAGTAGTTTCATTTATGTGTTTGATATCCTTGTATAAAATATAACCAGAGTAAATGGAAACATGTCTTCAGTTGCATGGCTACTCTTTATTCAATGGCATTGATTTATTCAACTGCCTTTTAGGTGTAGGCAATAAATAAGTTTTCAGTGTACATGATACACAAGCTCAAACTAATCAGAGTTAGAAATATGGAGTTTATCTGAGAATAGTTTGCAATTATGCAAGTGAAAGAGTTTTGACTAATTGGAAGTACACACTGCCATCATATGAAAAAACTTGTCATCATATTATACTTTGCACATTAATGTAAATATAAGATAGATTTTCCAAAAATAGTAATAATAATAATAATAAATGAAAAAAATCCAAGCCTGAAGTAGAGGCTCAGGTTTTATGATTTCGGCTCCATTCCTAGCACAATATTGGTATTTCCAGCACAAATATGTATTTAAAATTATTATTGACATATAGCAACTGTTATTGCTTGAAGTTTTCTGGCACATTAAATATCACGAAGAGCCAACAAATATATAGGGATTATTTTGTAACTATCTCTAGACCATGTCATGGAGATGCTTAAAGAGCAGAAACCTTTTGTAGTTCTCTGGTGGAGAAAACTGGCATTGTAAACAGATCCTTGGTCTTCATCAGAAAACAGGAAAACACATCCTGCTAACAGGGAAACAAACTTCAGTGTTCCTTGGCTTAGGTGAGTAACCAAGGAAATTTTTGTCAATTCCTAGAAAGCAATCTACTGTTATTTTGCAAGTACTAGAGACGAGATATGGTTACATTAGTTTGCTGGCCAAAATAGAGCTCATTAACAAACCAAGAAATCTAGAATAACTACTTGAAGGATAGCACCATAGTCTCCTCATAGAGTTCTATGATGAGCTGCATGGGTAATTTATGTCATTCCTTTTATCAAAGCAAATCTCAATAAATGATTAGACATATTTCTTATGCATTAACTAAGACTTACTTTTATCTTTGTAATAGTTATTTGTATATATTAGAAAATTGAGGGTTTCAATGGCAATGGAATTGTGCAGTGATAGACTGATAGTAGGCAAGCTCTGTATGAATTTTGAAATCCTGGATATATGATTAATTACAATCTACAAGTTGCAGATCTGAAAGTATCATATATGCGAGTAGAAAGAGACCAATGAAAACAAAATAAACAAATGAGTTAAAAGGTCCTACAGCTGCAAAACTCCTAAATGTACTTACAGGTTTTCTGGTCAGCAGACACCAGAGTTTTCTCAGCTAAAGGAACTTTGATCTTTGACTCAACTGAATTTTCTCCCTTCAAAGAAATTTGTTCCAAAATTGATGCAATTCCCACTTTCTTCTAACTAATTCCCAAGTTATACTCCTGTGTGACATGCGTTGGAGTTGTACCTGGCATGCCAAAGGTCCTCGGTTGTTTAGTATGACCTGTATCCTGTGATTTCACAAGTGGTCTTTTAACTTCCTCAAAAATATTTTGCCACTCCCCAGCATCTACAATGTGCTGTTTATCCCTGTCATCCATGATTTGGAAACCACGTCCATCAATTATATCACCAGATTCTGGATGGACTTGAACACTGGGTGGAATAGAGTCTTCTAGCACATGCAGAAATCTATCTGTTCGGTTATTCTGGGTTTTCAGCTGAGGATAATCTGACATTGTATGAGAGTCTTTAACTGGAAATTCTTGAGGCCCAGTATCTCCAATGATGATGTGGCTGCTGTCCATATCTGGAGCCTCCTTGAGAACTATGTTTGACTTTTGTTCGAAGCTGAACAAATCGTGTTCTTTAAAATTATCTGACGGTTCTAATGCTGGTGGTGCCGTGGATTTCTCTTCCTATTTTTTGGCTGTGGTCAAATCTATTTTTTTTGGATCATAAAACACTTCTGAGTGAAACTCTGATTTGTATTTTTGATGTTCAGCTTGTGGTTTTCAATGTTTGAATAAAGAAGTTGAGGTGATATTGTGATACTAACAAGTTGAAATACAATTTTGATGTTGACTTGTTTTTCTCAGCATCACTATTCCTTTGGTCTTATCAATCCCTGCTACTGTACTTTCATTAACATCAAGGGAGCACTTGAAGGTAAAGTCTATTTCCATAAATCTTTATTTGATGAATTATTATATCATGCTAGTTGTCTTTTTATATTCATGTTAGCAACTGTGTTTCATTAATGAAAGTGAGAATTGCTTATTGTGTTCTATAATCAATTGAAGTATGTATTCTCAAATGTTTTTGTTGTTTTTAATATTTTATATACACTGTTAACATTTAGTCTTCATTGGGGAAGCTGTTAACCCTAGTTTGATCTCTTATAACTCTACCAACTGCCCATCTAAAGAAACATAAACTAACCTTTTGTGCATAAACTGTCACTATACTTTTGTGCATTACCTTCTCAAAGGGCAGCATAGCACATTTATTTCTGCACTGTCATTCCTAGTGGGGGCACTTGCGCTCTGTGTGGCCCACTTCAATACTTGGGGTTTGTTTAGTCTTCATAGCAATGTTTAGATCATATTTTTTTTATTTACTTCTACTATGGCTTCTTCACACAAACCATAAAAAGAAACCATATCCAGATTTCGAGGCAAAGTAAAACAAAAGCATAAAGGGCAAGAACTCACCTTTCTTCCTCCATTGCCAAGGACAAAATCTCGTTCATCGGACAACAGAAGAGACTCTACAGTCTGTGCAGCCCTTAGGGCCTCCTCTCTGGCCCTCAGCTCATCAATTCTCTCTGCAGTGAATGGATATCCCTCAGCACCATATTCTTCAATGATCTCTACACCTTCAGTGGTTATAGCTTTGCCCTCCTTGTCTAAAAATACCAAGCATGAAATGCCATCGACCTGAAAGGCTTGGTTAAGTTTCTTCCTTGTATTTTCATCTGAGAATGGTAGGGCAAGCCATGGCATTGTGTGGTGGTATTCCTCGAATGCTTCTCATCACGATCTGCAGAAATGAAGACGATCTCGAAGTCCCCCTTCTCCAATAACTTTTTATAGATTTCAGTCAAGACGGGGGTGAAATATCTACACGGAGGGCACCAATGGGCAGAAAAGAACAGAGCTACATATTCTTCCTTGTACTTTGATCTGAGAATGGCAGGGCAAGTCATGGCATTGTGTGGTGGTATTCGGCGAATGACTTCTCATCACGATCTGCAGAAATGAAGATGATCTCAAAGTCCCCCTTCTCCAATAACTTTTTTTGGATTTCAGTCAAGACGGGGGTGAAATATCTACACGGAGGGCACCAATGGGCAGAAAAGTACAGAGCTACATATTTCCCTGCCAGTTCTTTAACGCTCACCTGTTGATTAAATTGGATTCAATTCATGAATGCAATTTTCGACCAGAATGAACGAAACCACAATTGGAATATAAAAATAAAAATAAAAATCATACCTTCTATCCATCGTTTCTGATCAAGAAATCACGTTGATCATTGCAAAGCAAAGAGCTCAAACTCTCGTAGGTTTCAGCCCCGTGGATGACTGGTGTCTACTGTTTAGTTAGCTCAGCCATAGTAGGCCAACAACACACAATCTCTCGCTCTGTTTGGAATACACTTTCTCCGGTTCTTCGACTTTCTTGCACCCCGGACCTGTCGAACCCTGTAACCTGTGAAGAGACAACCACCCTGAAGAGACTTTCTCTTGCTTCAAATTTGAGTATTTGTTCAGGAGTGATGTTCTCCTCTATCAACAATTTTTTTTTGGAAAAATCTTTCTTCAACTATTTTATCGTTTTTTTGGGACTCCCACTACCTCTGCAATCAATTCGATCCCAAATCTTAGCAATTCCAGTAATGTGATGTTAAGGCATTATTAGAGTCTGCATAGGAGAGTGAAATTTGATGTCCCTGGGCGCGTGGCGGATTGGATAGAGTTTTATGATGATAAAAGCAAATATTGCACTAACGGTTGACCACTTCAGTTTGACCATTAGTCTATGGATGAAAGTAGTGGAAAAATCAAGGTTAGCTCCTAATGATTTTCAGAAAGAATGCTCAAAATAGCTCACAAAAGATAAGTCGTGATTAGACATAATATTTTTAGGAAGAAAAATGGATAACCCAACAAATTAAAAGAATATACAGGCTAAGTAAATAGTAGAATTAGTTTTACGACAAGGAATAAACTTATCCATTTTATTTAGTCTATCAACCAACACAAAAATGCAATCATGGAAATGAAAAGTGATAGGAAATATACTAAAAAGTTTCATGGAAAGTATTTCAAAAGTATGGGTATGAATGTGTAGGAGAAACTCAAACCATGATTCCTATTAGTTGGTTTTGAGTGACAACAAACTACACACCACCTCATAAAATGAAAAGCATTTGGTTTCTTGTGATTCCAATAGAAAAAATGATAAAGATGATGAAGCGTCTTTTTCTTGCCAAAGTGGCCACCATAGAAGGAATATTATCCCTATTTCATTAAATAGGATAGGTGATCATGAGGTACAAATAAATTTTCAAAATTGTACAATAATCCTTCTTTGATACGAAAATATTACAACATAACTATATTTTATGAGGCTGAATGCCGTAGACTCTAGTAAATGTTCCCAAAATCAAAATCATTTGGATACTATGGATCCTACGTATTAAATACCATATGTGAAGCGGTGACAACAATTAAGAAATGAAAGGAAGGCGGCTCGATCAAATAGTCAACCATCAAATTTGTGATTCCCTTCTTGTACTTGATAACCAAATGACATTGTTGCAAATAGAATGTGCTCTTCATATGTCGAGCTTCTTCAATTTTTTGGGGAATTCAAGAAATTTCAAGGTACATGATCAATATGCACAAATGTTTATTTTTCCATGAGATAATGTCTCTAGTATTTGATACCTTCAATTAATCCATACAAAAATTTATCATAAATGGATTAGTTTTATTTGGATTTTGAAAAAGTGGTTAAATTATAGGTTGTTGGATAACCATTTTGCATCAAAATTGATCCAACTGCAAATTGTGAAGAAACAATCTCAATTTCTAATCATTGTGAGAGATCAGGAAAAACAAGTATAGATGCATAACACAACTTTTGTTTCAAATAATTGAAATCATGACAATTACCCTATGTCCACTTGAAAACAACATTTCTTTTTGTCATTGATGTAAAGGAAAGGAAATTTTTGAAAACCCATAGATGAAGTCACAATTTGTGAAAGGAATATATGACTATCTTTCATTAACAGACACATAAGATTATATAGATATACATCATGCAAACCAATTTAACAAAAGAGGACACACTATCCTAAAGGATAGCAAGTTCCTACAATAATATAGCTAGTTGTTAGAGATAAGATTCTAACTACTCCATGAGAATATGAAACTATATCAACTACTCCATGGGAATAGGAAACCAAAATAATTTCTTACACAAAATCCACAATAATGTATGCACAATTAATACATATGATACAAACCAATCATACGCTAAAAATATCTATCGTTGAGAATTCTTGTAAAAAATAAACATCTTAATGGAGAAATTTAACTTGTTCAATACCTAGGTGAACGGCATGCTGATAGAAATTCCAGCACAAATGGATGTAGGACAACTAAAAGTCTCATGAGGTGGATGAGTAAAAGTCCCATAAGATATTGGAAGCACAAGGTGTGAAACTAGTTATAAAATTATAAAATTTTAAAGGGATAGTGCAAGCTAATGATTCCCTCTAATGACTCATTAGTTGCAATGGAAAATTGATAAAGCAACAATACATTGAAGAGGAGAAATGTTAGAGGTACATGCACACCCTATTATAACAGTGTAAAATATGAAACATAGGAAATCGAATTGGTATAAATAAGAGAATTTCACTTTCTTCTAGCATTAATACATTATTTTCCTCTAAAAAATTATTCATATCTTCATGTTAACGATGTGGTTTAGTATTAAAATAGTGGAATCTCTTGAAAAAAATGTACACTTGTACATAACATTTGTTTCTTATACGCCATTGTTTTTCCATATTTTTTAATGTTGATTTTTTATATTTATTTAAAAATAATAATGTTAATAAATCCCTAAAATAAAGAGGTCAATTTTTTAGGACGTGTTTGAGGTCTTAAGATAACCAATCATATTTTTGTGTGTGTGAGTAAGCCTCCATATATACTTGTGCACCATACAATTTATTTTCCAAATGGG
>LPNX010132923.1:1770-92663 GCA_001517045.1 Pseudotsuga menziesii
TATGTGTTTTGAAAGAGATAGAGAAATCAGGGGTTAGGGGTTTTGATAGAGATATAGAGAGAGAGAGATTGGGGGTTAGGGGTTAGACATATAAAGAGATATTGGGGAGTTAGGAATTTAGAAAGATAAAGAGATAAAAGGAGAGATGTTGGTTAGGAGACTAGAGAGAGAGAGAGAGTGGGATGGGGTCTAGTGAGAGAGAGAGATTTAGATTATGGTTTAGGGGTTTAAAGAGAGAGAGAGAGTCATAGGGGCTAATGGTTTTGAGAGGGGGAGAGAGAGAGATTGAAGTTTATGGGTTTAGAGATAGATATATATTGGAAGTTAAGGTTTCTGAAAGAGTGAGATAGATTGTTAGATAGGAATTTAGAGACATTGAAATATAAAGGGAGATATTTGTGATAGGATTTAGAGAGAGAGAAAATGGAGGTTAAGGGGATAGAGAGAAATAGAGAGAGATTTGGTCCTAGGGGTTTAGAGAGAGATATTGGTAGAGATTGGTTTAGAGAGACACAGATTGGGGGTTAGGGGTTTAGAGAGAGAGAGAGAGAGAGAGAAACTTGAGGTTAGCAGTTTAGAGAGATAGATTGGGGGTTATGCATTTTGAGAGAGACATAGATTCGGGGTTAGGTGTTTAGAGAGAGAGAGTGGAGGATATGAGTTTAGAGAGAGAGGGTTATGGGTTTAGATAAAAAGAGATAGGTGATTAGGGGTTTAGGGAGAGAGAGACATTACTGTTTAGGGTTAGGTTTTTAGATAGATAGATATATAGGGAAATACATAGAGAGATAGAGTGATATTACTGTTTACAGTTTTAGAGAGAAAGAGAAAGAGAGATATTGGGTCATGGGTTTAGAGAGAGAGAAAGACAGAGATAGATTAAAGGTTAAGTGCTTAAGGAGAGAGAGAGAGAGAGAGAGAGAGAGAGAGAGAGAGAGATTAGGTGTTAGGTTTTTACTGAGAGAGAGAGAGAGAGAGAGAGAGAGAGAGAGACTTGAGATTAGGCATTTACAAAGAGAGACATTGGGGGTTAGGGGTTTAAAGAGAGAGAGAGGTTAAAATAGAGTGATTAGTGGTTATGGCCTGAGGGAGAGAGGGAGAGAGAGATTGTAGGTGTGGGTTTACAGTGGGAGAGATTGTAGGTTAGGGGTTTAGAGAGAGAAAGAGAGAAATATCTAGGTTTAGGTCTTTAGAGAAAGAAATATTTGGGATTAGGGGTTTGGAAAGAGAGTGGGGTGGTTAGAGGTTTAGAGAGAGTGGGGTTTAGATGTTTAGATATTTCAAAGAGAGATTGGTAGTTAGGATTTTAGAGAGAAAGAGAGGAGGTTAGGGGTTTATAGAGAGAGATATTTGGGTTCGGGGTTTGGAGGGAAAGAAATATAAAGAGGGATATTAGGGATTAAGGGTTTAGAGAGAGAAAGAGAGAGAGGTTTGGGGTTAGGTTTTTAGAGAGAGAGAGAGAGAGATTGGTGGGTATGGGTTTAGAGAGAGATATTTGGGGTTAGGGGCTTAGAGAGGGAGATAAATAAAAAGAGAGAGATTATTGGGTAGTATTCTAGAGAGAGAGAGAGAGCGATATTATGGGTTGAAGTAGTAAAGACAATTTGATTTTGGTGTTATATAAATTTACAAGGTTTTGTGACTTATAAATGTTAAACTATGTATGATTTATAAGTGTTATATGTTCTAAATGTTTTTGGTTAAAAGTTATATGGCTTGGATGATATAGTGTATAAAGTAACTAAAGTTAAGAGGATTCAAGTGTGATAGGGGTTAAAGTTATAATTTTCAGGGAAAGAGATCCTAACTCCTAGGTTGCATGAATAGAGTGTCAACAAAGGGGGGTCCCTCGTTAGAGCACTTTAAAAACCTTTTGTATACATGGTCGAACACCCAACTTGGGGCGTACTGGGAGGGTTTCTCTGGGAGTTACCTCCCTCCACCTATTACTAGCGCAACGACGTCCCAGTTTCCAGCTACAAAAAAGGCACATGTGTCAAGATACCGAGTTAGGAAATTGTTTCCAAGCAATTTCCCAGAATGGTCCTTTGAAAACACTCTAGACAAGACTTTCAATAGAAACCCTATGGTCAACATTCTAATGCAATTAGTATAAAAAATATATACAATTTAATATTCATAAAAAACAAATATTTTCTGCAATGTTATTCTTAGTTAAATATTCCAATTAAATTTAAATATCTAAAACAAAAATATCTTTAAGGATGAAAATACTTTGAAATACAATGTGTCATCATTAAGAGTAAAGAACATTGAAAATGTAAAGTTCAATACCCGAAAAGAATAAAAAACAAAATTATTAACTAGTATAACATTGAAAACAATACATCATAATACTAATTACTAGAATATTTACATCTAGCATCTCATAAAATTTAACATAAAAATAAATACAAAAAATTAAGTGTTAATTTCTAAATTAGTAATAAAAAATTATAAAACTTTCATAATGTTCAATAACCATATAAAAACTATGAAAATAAACACGAAATTTATTTATTAAATTAAAAAAAATATAACTAAACTAAATTTACAATTATTAAAAAATATACACTATTTAACAAACTAAATATCATTACCAAATAGATTCATATAAATAAATGAAGTAGTATATAGGGGCTAGTCACATTTTCTGCCACTTTTAACGTTTTTAGCTGCCTCCATTAATGGCTCACAGCAGGATTTACAGGAGAAAGATACAAAAGGGTTCTCATGGCATTCAAATCTGGAACCAGTGACTATGCTGTAAGGAGACAAGAAAGCGATTATAATAAGTAGATTCATTGGCTGAAAGAGGGTAGTTGTCAACTGTTGTACTTGGGAGAAGTTTCTAGGTTTTTATCCCTCTACGTTGTTTCTCCTTTTCCATTTAATGGGTTTTCCTCTATTTTTGTGCTCAAATTTTGGCTTTGCTTCCTATCCATGGTTAAACTACACAGTGAGAGGCATAATCTAACAAACTCCAAATTTATGTTTAAGTTAAGGCATTCAATCATGCTATCTTTAATTTGATATTTGATATCTGGTTCAGATTTAAATGCGAGGTTTTAAGCACCACTTTGCAACAAATGAGAATCACTAAGTGTCTCTGCCTTTTTCTATGGCGATTTTGTCAAAGTCTAGTAAACAAAGAAACCTGTAAAAATAAATGCACCATGAGCTCAGCCACCTACAATGAAACATTGTTGAGTTTGACTTATCTAAATCCTAAAAGCGAAGAATGCCTTACTAAATAAGTGCACAATGAGCTAAGCAACAATGAAACAATGGGTATTACTTAGTCTCATCCTTACCGAGAAAACCGAAAAAAAAAGTTGTAAATAAAGCAGAGGACATAGTGAAATACTACAGGATCGAGGCCATTATCACATGTTAAACGTGTCACAGCCTATTCTACACTTTCTTCATGCTCTAGAGTTGCGCATAAACATGTCTGGATAGAAACACATAGTAATACTATTATAGCAAAATACTATTAATGTTTTTTAAAATTCGCCTGATATTATAGTTAACTCAAATCATGATCACCTATGTCATAGAATTAGTTAGGCTATCACCCTATGAAAATGGAATTTATGGGTTCGAGCACCTTATTAAATAAGTTAAACTAAAATCTTTGAATACCTAATCACTTTGTAATGATTGGAATTGTCTCCACTAAGACTTTTAGTTACTTTTAAAGTAAAGAAAACCATATTTGAACTAACATCTTAGAATTCCTAATCACTTTGTAATGATTGGAAGTGTTCCTACTAAGTCTTTCAAATGTCACCTAAACATAACTTTCAAGCTGTTCATTGTTTTATATAGTGAGCCAAGTCTCCTATACTATTAGATTGTGCCCAGACTATGCCCAAAATAGATAGGTTACATAGGCAAAAAAATCAAAATGAAAAAGTAAAAGAGAGCCAGCTAAGTCAATTTCTTACATAGTCGCATTAATAGATATACAAACTATAAAGACACTTACACCAAAAACTAATTTATCAAATCTAATTTAATTTACTAATTGATTAATGAAAGTTATCAAACTCTTTATAACAAAAAAATTATAAGTTTAAAATTGATCTACTAATTTATTTTCTAATCTATCAAATCTAATTTAATTTATTAATTGTAATTGATTTTTATATACAAATACAAAAATATTTCTAAGATGAAATCTACTAAACTAATTACAACAAATAATTAAATTTAAATTAATTTATTAATTTCTTTCCTTTTTTTCAATAACAATAATAGTATATTCCAAATTACAGATAGAACCATAAAAACAAATAAGTCTCTTATTTTGTGATAATGCTAACATAAAATATAAAACTAAGACTTAGAAAATCCATAAAATATAAAACCATGAACTATATAAACAAATGACACCTAAATTAAATACTGAAGTCAATAGAACAAAATTAAACCTTATATATAAAAAAAAACCTGAAATTATTAGAATGATGATAATATTAAAAAATAATAAAAAAAATTGAATCAAAATCACTGTAATTACAGTATCCAAAATAAAATTAAAACAACTTATTAATACAACAACAAACAATTGCTATGCACAAAATAATTGCATACCTGAAGAAGTGGACCTCACCACAAACATGATAGGCACCATATCCCCAAAATAGAAAGGTGGAGAATTCGGGAGAAATGACCGATACAAAATCCTCGGCCTACTTCCAGGCTATACCTCAGCCTACTTCCTCAGGATACTTCAAGAAATACAAGGCCAATAACCCTCAAGTCCCATTCCATTATAAAAATATTCTAAGAAAAACAAAATTATTACAATTATAATAATATTAAGAAATTGCAAAAAATATAAAATGATTTAAAAAAATAAAATTATTATAATTATAATAATATTAAGAAATTGCAAAAAAATATAAACAAAACTAAAAAAGATCATCTTAAAATCATTGTAATTACCATATTCAAAATAAAATTAAAACTAATAATTAATACAACAGCTAACAATTGCTATACACAAAACATGTGCATTTTTGTGCATACCTGAAAAAGTGAGCATCACCACAAAGAAGACGGCATCATATACCCAAAACAGAATCATAAGAAATGTGGAGAATTCAGGAGAAATGATGGATACCAATTAGTTACTGCACACAAGAAATGTGATACTGATTGATATTTAAAATAATCAAAACATAGTTAGATGCACAAAATTAGAAAATTACTGAATAGAATCATGCTATTTGTAATGGGAAACCCAATGCAAATAATGAGTGAAACAGGTAGTAAATCGTATGGTATGTGATGAAAAAACCACTGCAAATATATAGAGACGGTTCCTTCTCACCTCTATGGTTTATAGCTCAAAGTTGACCCTCAAAGTTGGATAAGCACAAAGCCTTTTCAATAAACTGAGAATATTACAGAAGAAATGATGAATCCCGCCATGGGAAACCCATAGCCCAAACCGAATCCATCTTTCTCTTGAATATATATGGGAATAGTCTGTCCCAGCAAACTTACCAAACAACCACCAACGGAAGGAGGAATTCTTATGTTTCTCCTTGGGATTAAAACCATCTTGTGCTTTGTACCTCCATTTCCCACAGCAATAACGCACAAATCTAAGTAGAAAACACCAACCTGAAGCTCGGCGGCTTTCTCACATACGTTGGAGTCTGATTATTTGCAGTCTGGTGGTCCTGGAGATGGTAGTGAGACCGCTAATCTCAAAAGTATCATTCCATAAATCTTCGCTGAGATTACATAATCTTACATAGCATAACTAATAACACAGTAAACAGGCAGTTTCTTTTATGAAATTTGATGATAACGTTCAGATTGTTTGCTTCTATGACACATAATTGTTTTATCGTGTACCCAAACGGATCTAAACTAATTAATTTGGACCCCATAAAATGTCTGCAGTAAAAGTACAGAAATATAAAACTAGAAACCTTATAATTTGCTGGGTAGGGCATTGCTGGAAACCTTATACAAACCAGACAAATTAGTGAAAGATAAAGGAAAGAGATGAGATGCCCAGCAGTAAATAATAGATGAAGAAACCGTAAATGTCCAATAACGTCCCCAATTAGTGTCTGCAATATATAAGCCGAGTATATGGGGTGCTCCGAATCGCACCAAAATAATTATTGGCATTCCTTGAAAAGTTGGAAATGTCCTCATGGAGTTTAGTTGTTAATTAAATCACCAAATTGGATAAAGTACCATAGAAAGACATCATTTATTCGAAGATCTGATAGCCTGTAATTAAGCATCAACATCTGCCAAAACTAATATAAACAAAACTTAAAAATTCATCGAGTACGGATTTGCAACTTGCCTTAGAATAGTGACTCCAAACACTTCTTTCATATCCAGCAGCTTTATCATAGCAATAGCCATGGAAGCCCCTGGGCATCCTCTCCTCCCTGTCCTGCACAAATACAAATCCAATTAGTGCAAAGTGGTAATTCAAAAAAGTTTAAGAATAAGGTAAAACTCATATTATAGCCTTCATACAGCACAAGAGCCTTCATTGTTTCCAGTGTGATATCGCGTCGACCTCATCCATGTGGAGTAGCCCATCAACTAACTCTTGAACATCAGGCTCTACCTCTGCCTCCTTCCCACCATTCGAGGCCAGCGAAATGAGATTATTATCGTTTTCAAGAAATAACAAGCCCACCCACATTGGATGATAACATAACAGTGCCAATAACCCTCGGATCCCATTCAATTACAAAAAGATTCTGAATTCACATTGGCTTTTTGGATCCATACACCGACTACTAGGGTTTTGAAATGCTTTTTAATCTCGCTGTCACCCTTCACCTACTACTCAGGTTTTGAAATGCTTTTTAAATCCCCGGTCACCCTTGGATCCCATTCCATTAAAGCATTTTTCCTTTCATAAATTCACATTGGATTTTTGGAACAAGAATGCCGTTATTATACAACGGCTAATCTGGATTTGAAATGATTTTTAATCTCCAATTAGGGCTACTCAACATTGCAATGGTTTTTAATCTCCGGCTTTTTAATTCTCTTGAAGTGAACGAGTCAACAAGGAATTTTCTTTTGAAATAACGTGAAGTGGAAAACACTTTGTTCCACTTTGTCACATCGTGGAAAACAATTTGTCAAATTTTGAAATAAAGTATTATGATTAGTTAAACTTATTTCAAATAAATTATTACAATTAGTTAAACTTATTATAAATGCATTTATAAAGTATTATGATTACTCCCTTAGAATGATTATTAAAATTTGGTTTTTTTAATAATATAGTGTTAATAAGTATAATTTGTGTTATAACTATAAGGTTTTCAATTTGTAATATGATGTTAAATATGTGAAACTTATAGTTTTTCTTTTATATTTAATTATTTTATGTTATAATTAGATATTATATAATTTTATTTTATATTTCGTTATACATTTTCTTCTTATTATATATATATATATTTTTTGTTTTTTAAGTATTTAAAAATTAAAATTATAAATGAATAAAAAATATATTAAAATTTATTTGAATTTGAATTTTATATATTTTTTTAAATATGAGATTACATCATAATTATAAGTAACATTTAGTTAAGTTTATAAGATAAATATAAAATAATTTATTGTGTATATTTTTTTAATTATTTTATTATTTTGAATTATAATTATAATTAAATTCTAAATAGTTAAGAGCTAGTTAAGTATCCAATATCATATATATTTAGTATGATTTGAATCTTTTTCCCTTGTTAAATATAAACACATTATTATAAGTATATAGGTTTTATCTAACAGGATGATTTAAATGGATGTCTTGTTAATTATAGCAAAACCAAATTAAAATGGCGATTAAACTTCTCACCACTTAGTTTTGTGGAGATGAATAGTTATTAACCAAAGAATAAAAATTAAACTAATTCCCAAATGGTTATATAAAAACATAGACATTAAAGTAGTTAATATAAATATAAAACACATACTATTTAATAAAGAAAAAAAACTAATATTCACTTAACTAAGTCTTATTTAAATCTTAATCAAGATGCATTGAAGCATAAAAAGATATGATGAACATGAAATGAATCATGATTGTACAATTGTTACACTCTCCTTAATCTTGTTGATCCAATCAAGGAAGTCCAACATCTAAGATGCTCTTATTTATTTAAATCTTAATCAAGATGCATTTAAGCATAACAAGAATCGAGGTTGTACACTTTAATCTTGTTGATCACTCAAAGAATTCCAAAACTCATCCTATCAACTTAATAACAAGATACAATGACCATGAAATGAATCTTAGTTATACACTTGTTACAGTAAGGTTAATATTTTTAATCTACTAAGAAAGTCCAAAATCTCAAATAATATCTAAACTTTTATCCATGTAATTATGAAAATTCCTTCATTTAAAAAAAATTGTTGAATGTACTCTCTTTTAAAAAAAATAAAAAGTCAAATTTTTTTGAGATATGTATATAAAAATAAATAATAAAATTTAAACATTATTTCGCTCAATTTTTCTTACACAAAACTTTTTATAATAATGAAAAATTAATTTGATGATAAAAGACATTACATTTACTAAGTTTAACTCTTTATTATATTAGTCAAATCAATCCACCCTACAAATAAAAGTCTCATAATAATAATAATAACCCCTTGTTTGTGGGATTAAGGGACCCCCTAATCTCCTCAACTACCACCCACACTGGAAAAATCTTCTTCTTCTCCTTCCATACCCACATCCAATATGGCTGCCCCTCTGACTAAGATGGAAAGGATCCTTGTTGCCACATATGCCCCTCTAAATTTGCCTAACCCCCTTTCTGCTATGCCTACTGGAGATTATCTAAGATACATGCCTAAGTTTATTGGGGAGGGAGATTTTACAGCTGAAGAGCATTTAGAGGCATTCTACAGTTATGTTGAGAATATAAACATTGAACAAGAGGATAGGTTTGATTTTTGTTTTTTAGGAAAGTCATTTGGTGTGTGGTTCTTTGAACCTCACTGGGAGGTTTCCATACCTGAGTAGGAGCCAGATGTTATCTCCTCAAATAAATTAGAAGTAGACAATTTATTTTATGTAGTGATAGGAAGTCAAAAAACATTTTTGAGGCTCATTATGAGAGATTTGGGTATTTAATAAAGTATGAAACACATTGGTATCTATTTTTCTAAAAAAAAATCAAAGCTCAGGTTTCGGTGGCTTAGGCGAACATTTGAACTGTTCATTAGCCACTGAAAATCCTAGCTTTCGGTAACTTAAAAATGAAATTCGAGGCTATTTTAGCCATTGAAAGCACAACGAGGTTGAAACGATTAGCACGTCTTTCACACTCAGCAACCTTCAAGATGGAAGCGCTATCATTAACCATTAGCCACCAAAAAGAGAGAATAAGCAATCAATTATGAATTGGTAAGAGGTGTTTTTATGAATTTGATGTGACCTATCTAATCCCAAGCCCTCTTTACCCTACACCTGTCCCATATTGGTGATCTAATTACCACGAGTATTGTAATTCTAGTTCATATGATCACGTTCCATGCACGTTCTAGTTTACGGGTCTCATCAGCTAAACCATTACCCTTATCAAATCACAATTGCCAACTATATCCCTCAAAATCGGGACATCCCCTGAATTCATTCCTCATTCCTTGTGTGTGTCCTTGCTGAGCCCAAGCTTCACTAATCTCGTGCTGTATTGCCTTCTTCAAAGTTTGAATTTTCAAATTGCAGGTGCAAAGAAGCAGTTTAGAAAATGAAGAGATGAGGACCTTCCCTAAGAAAAGACTCTAGGTGATATCGGTTACCTGGAATCACACCCAGAGGTATGTCAACTGTTCAAAGATGCAGGCTGTTACAGGCTTTGTGACAAAATTCAAGGATTTCATCAGCAAGTAGCAGAAGCCTTTGCTCTCATGTTTGATGGCACAAAAGAAGTGATTGACAGGGAATAATTCCAAGTGGATGAAGCTCTTTTAGCTAAAGTGACAAAGCTTCCAAGAACTGGAGAAAGTTGGTTTAAGACCACTGTTACAAAGAATGTGGAATTCAGGTCTTACATGAAACCTAAGCACAAAATTATTGTATGAAAGAAAAGCATCCCTACGTCCTGTCTTGAGGAGAAATGGTAGCACCTGTTGAAGTCAATTCTGGTCTACATAACCTGTGAGGGAAGATACAATAGGGTAATGATATATCACTTCAAATTAATGAATCACTTCATTGGCAGGAGCCCCTTGAATATTCCTTTTTACCTCTACAAAATCTTGACTAAGATGGCTCATCAAGTCAGAGCCAAGCCAACCAAAACTGCAAGAAGATTATCTCATCATGGCTTGATCAAGCTAATTGTTTTTGAGATGTTGCAAAGGAGGAACATTGCCTGGGCGTACTTCCTATTCTAGAATGAATTTGAAATAGAGTTGCAGCCAAAAGACAAAAGGAGGTCTTCTTCAAAGAAGTATTCCACTCCCAGAAGTGGAAAGAGGAAGAGGAGAGCCATCTCTCCAATTGCAGTTGATCAAATCTATCCATATTCTGAGACTAAGAAGGCCAAAAGGAATCTATATTTTAGTAAGAAGACATGGAAAGAAGAGGCTTCTTCACAATACAAGCATGTCCTGAACCTGCCATAAATTGATTTTGAGGACAAAGAAGAGAAAGGAATTGACCTAGCAAACCAAGTTGCAACAGGGCATGAGGATATTCTCTTGCCTACACCAAAGGATGATCAAGGTCAACAAGTGGTAGAGGCTTCATTTTCCAAGCCAAAGGAACCCAGATCTCAGAATATCAACTAGCTGCTAAGGCAGGTGTATGAATTAGAGGTTATGGAGAAGGAAATTAAAAGAACCAATGAAAGATTAACCAAAATAAATACTGAATTATATGACTCTCTTCAAGAAATAAAAGGGAAGTATACTAATATTGAAGAAATAAATCCCTGGTTAATGAAGGAAAACACCAAGCTCTACAAGAAAATCAGGCTATCAAAATTGCACATAAAGAATTCAAACCCTCAGTCTCAAACAAATCATAAGCTGGAAACCCTAGCAGAGGTAGTCATGAATCTTTATGATCCACAGATAGCCTATGATTCTACCACCATCCCAAACCCTATTCAGGTTACAAAGACCCCAGAAGATCAGCATTGAAGCTTTAAAGCATTAAGGTGAAGCGTGATGGTTGCAATTTTGGTTAAATGTTAAAACAGGCTTTTCGATGGCTTAGGTGAACACTTCAACTATTCATTAGCCACTGAAAAAGATCTTTCGGTAGAAAACATGATCAAATTTTTCCTCTAATAGCCACCGAAAGTGCATATAGGGCAGAGAAGCATATTTTTGTACAGATCTGACTTTTGTTGATCCAAGCACCTCAAGGATGATTTATAATTCTAGAAAAAAATTAAGGGCATCAGTATTAAGGTTTTGTTTCAGTTTTGGAGGTGCCAGTGAGGCGAATAAGATCACATTTCCTGCCTACTTTTCTAAAAGGTGACTTGTATGCCAAATGGCAAGTTCGAATTCTCCTTCAGTTTCTACTGCAGCTGTCAAAGAGTTCAAAGATTAGGAATATTTTTGTGATATGGAGATTGACCATCAAAATAGGATCTTTTCCTATTTTCTAGCAAATATTTAGGACTGTCTATTTTTAGTAAATTCGATCCAGTTTTTCAGGATCTAGAATAATTTTGCAAAGGCTATAAAGCCTGTAACTTCTCTATAACAAAGGGTTCAACTTTTGGAGACTTTTTCATACTTTGTAAGCTCAAGCTTCTCATTTTGAGATCAGTAATATAAGCTTCTTTTGCTATTACTTTTTTAGATCTTCATCTTCTTATCTATTCTATTACTTGCACCTGAATGTCAAATTCATGTTAATTCTATTTTTCTGATATTTGATAACTCTCAACTTGTCAATGCATCCATAAACTAAAATTTTCAAGTACTTTACTTGGTTTATCTAGCCATTCATATATGCTTTGTGTGTATGTTTCTACTAGTAAATTAAGTGTTCTTCATACATTCATTTATCTACAACTCTCTAAACAGTGATAGTTAAAAGCCTTGTCAATCTGGTTGTGTTTATGCATGTCTTGAGTGAGTGAGTTTTGATTGAGCCATTTGACTTGATCCATTTGAGTAAATCATTTAAAAAAATTTAAGTTACCAGGCATCTTCAAGCTGCAACTTAGAAGATTGTCCTAGAGTGCTAACAAATTGGCGTTGTTGCCCCCTTTGGATTTGAACCCATGACCTCCTAGGAAGAAACACATGCTCTTAACCATTAACTCCATACATAGATTTAACAAAATTCAAATTCCGAAAATTTTGAAAATCATGTAAAATTAGAAAAAATCTTATTAAAAATTACATAAATTCATATTATATAAAAAAATCTAATTTTTTATTGTTTATATATAAATTTAGATTTTTAAAAATTTAGAAAAATAATATTTCGAAAATTTAGTCATCAAACATATTACTTTATTTAAACAATTCATTAACACTCTTATTTACATATATGGAAAAACATCTTTACTATTTTCAACATGAACTTGTAAAAAATATTTTCATGATGGTTGAAAAAAAATTTATACTATTAAAAAAATTAAAATTAATTTTAAAATTTATACATTATAACTTTTAGTATGGACAATTAAATTAGTTTCTAGCATAATAATGAATTAATAATGGGTTCCGTCACTTTATTTCTATCTTTTCCACCTATTTACATGAGATGGGTAATGGGTTACTTGAAACAACATATTTTTCATGAGAAGCAGAACTAATGACTAGAATCTTAAGATTTTTTCTATCTCTAAATCAGATTTCTTCGGTAACTCAAATCACTTTTTTTGAATGTAGAAATATATTCAGCACTCTCAACAAACTAGGGGCACCCAAATTATGTAGGTTTGAGAACTATTATTTGGAATTCTCAAAATTCAAAGTTAAATTCAGTATAAAACTTGCCGGAAAAAAAAAATGGTAGCAAAAAGAGTCCTCTCTCTCTATATATGGAAAATTATATACCTAAGAATAACATTGATCTAAATAACCTAGTATGATAGATATACATGCATTCCATGAACAATAGCATTTTAATCTTCTATGCATACCAGTATATATATTAATATACATGCACAATCACATATATATTACTAGGAATATTATGTGAGAATCCATGTATATTTGTATTGTTGTGTATACTAAGTATATATAGTGAATGACATGCATATAAACTATAATAGAAGAAAGATGGGGAACAATGGTCTCTTATGTTGACTATTGAAAAAATGTTTTTTATTTGGCTAGTGCAAGGAGATGATACCCACTCATGATGTGTTGGTTGCAACCAGATGCTAGAAAGATAGAAATATGATAATTATAATGAATTATAAGAGGTACCCGTAAAACATTTTAGAATTAGGTGTAAAAAAATAAAATATTTGAATCGGATTACCTTCCAAACTATATAACTTTTATTTATGTAAAATAGGTATAACTACCCCAAATTTCGTTCTTTGAAGATTTATATGTTATTTTTTCTCTAAAACATAATGGATAGGTTCATGTTGGTCCTCCTTTGTATGTAAAGTGTCAAATTTTGTGAAAACAAATATGTATAGTAACAGGTAACGTGGGGATCTTGAGCAGGGCTATTTTTCCAAAATTTTAAAAGTTAATTTTATAGTTTTTTAAATTAAGGAAGTGATTGAAGCTCTAAAATGACAGCATTGGTCCACCCTAAAATGGTGTTAACATAATCAATCAACCTTTTCTTTTAGTTTGTAGGTATTTTTGTAGTCTTGTGCGGGTTCTTTTCCATTTCTGAAATAGGTGAGCCAATCAAAAGTTATATTTCAAATAAAGGAGCTATGTTTTATACAAATTTGACATGAGTGCAATTAAAAACAAATAAAAAATAGAAAAGAGTAACATATTTATTAAAAAAATATAGTTATAATTTGCACACAGAGATTGACAAATGTTTACAGTTTCATCGGCAGTGCATAAGTGGAGCATATGTAGAACAAAGGGTGAAAAACATCAAGTTACATATTTGGGTGTGTGTTTTGAAATCATGGTCTCAGCCTTTGGGTTTGGGAATCTGAACCTACCACCAAACATACAAAGTAACCAAACAAAAATTAAATTTAAGGGCGTGTACACATAAAAAGTTACACATATTAGCACGTATGTGTATTAGCACACATGTGTAATGGTGTGTAAGCTTGTTAGCACATGCATGCTCTTTTACACCTCTTTTATTTCTATTTTTCTCCCTAAACCACCATCCATTTCGATAACCCCACTCCCCCTCTCTCATTATAACCTCATCACCCCTCTCTCTTCCTATCCAACCAATCCCCCCTCTCTCTTCCTCTCCATCCAATACCCACTTCCTCTTATAAGTGATGCATAATTTATGATTAAAGGTTAGTCCTAGGTGGGGACACCAAAGAAACTAACAGTGACCTCAAGGCAGAGAAAAACACCTATTAACATGAGGCTAAGTATTACTAAGTGCTAATAATTAAAACAAATAAATTAGTCTAGATATAATTGATATCTTTCTTTGGGCAAAGGATACCAAGAAAATACCAATTAATTCAATTAGTTAAATTAGCTATGTTAAGATAACTAAGTAAGTTAGATAAAGTTAAGATATAATCAATTATATTATGGTATTTTGGCTATGTCAAGTTAATTGGCCATGTTAGAAAATATAAAGTTAACTAGTTGACTTAGCCAAAGTTAAGTTCAATCTTAAGTTAGTTATGGATCAATTAAGCTAGCTAGTCTAGTTATCTAAAGTTAAGATAAAGATAAAATATATTAAAATTAATCACTTAAAAATTTGTTAAGTTAAGATAACTAGTGAAATATTATAATTTACTTATTCAAAAGGAAACTATGTATTAACCAAACAAAAATAAAAAGACGAGACTCTAGTTATTGGTAGAAAGCACTACATATGATTTATATAGAGGTAATTATTTAAAAGTATGGTTTTGGAAACCCTAGTTTCCTTGAAAACAAGAACCGAGTTCATTGAAAGTAGGCATGCTTGATGGACAAAAACCATAGAATAAAATAAAGGCATTTAACTAGGGATTCACACAAAGAAATAGAAACAATGACTTTTGAAAGAGAGAATGCATTTTTGAAGGGAGAGTGTATCCCATTGGGATTGGACTTTAATTTGTTGGTTGGTTTCTTTAAGAAAAACATGAGCTCCTTAGAAGTTACCTCTACGTGTGGAAGTTGATGGAGGATTGAATCCAAAAATTATGATACTTGGGTCTTAAAAGGTATGTCATTCTCCTTAAATCTCTATTAGAGAGGTTGATATCCCTTTTTCTTCCTAGGTTAATTATATAAAATACTCATTTTAAAGATAGTTGAAAGAATAATGATTTCATGTTATCACTACAAGGAAAATAGTTGAAAGAATAATGATTTCCTGTTATCACTCAAGGGAAAAGTCCCTATAGTGGACGTTGTAGTGGAATCCCATAAAAAAGGAGGCCAAAAATTCGTTTATAGAGGAGGTTTCTAGTGAAGATGAGAGGGTGAAGGTTTTAGAAGATATTTTTTAATCGATGTGTTTTCACCGAAAATTGACAAGTGCATTACCTACTATATCCCACTGGTACATACATAAATAATACCACACCGAAATAGAGAAAACATATAAGTCAACAAAAAATTTATTTAAAAAATCACGATATTTAAAAAACCATTCATTAGTGTGTTTATATGTATTAAATGCACTGTTGCGTTTATAGTATAATGAAATGGCGTGTTTAATACAACTAAACATTTTGCTCTTTCACTTTATATTTTTAATAGTAAATCTAATACTAGTGCGCATGATATCGGTAAATGCACTAGTGTGTGTTTAATAAATAAATGCACCACAAAAATTCATTGCCAAATTCGTTTAAAATTCATTTACAACCCCTACTTGATTGTGCATCAGTATAATATATATGTAGTGGTGCATTTGTATTTACCAAATGCACTGGTTGTAAACATTAAAAAATCACTAGAAATCCCATTATTAAAAAAAATAAACCTATTATCTTATGTGTTGACCTTTCCTCCCACACCGATGCGTTTGAATTTACCAAGTGAACCAATTGTAAACATTAAAAAATTCACTAGAAAAACCGCTAATTTTTTAGAAATCCTATTATCTGGTGCATTGGTTTTTCCTCCCCAACTGATGTGCTTTATTTGAAATGCATCGAAATAAGGTTTACTAAAAAAATAAACCACAAGGTAAAATTCATTTTTACCACTACTCAAAGCATTTTGTCCCAAGTGCATTGGTGCAAAACCTTATCCACTTGGAAGCCCTGATATCTATGGTCCATGTGCATACATTCTTCATCTGTATTAGTTGTTTCTATTAGTTTGAATTTTGATAAATGGTAGTGAAAATTCAAATTTTACATACATTGCTAGGATTCCTCCCGAAAGGGTCATTCAACAAGTTGTTTCTTACCTAATAATTTATTTTTTAACGAATTAATTTTTTGATTCAAGCCATAATTTTATGTATTAAAAAAAAAATGTGTGCAGTGCATTTGAGCCATTTGGCGTGCACCCAATTTTGTTGCACCCTATAAATTTTTACAGGCATCACAAAAAACGTTCTGAGCCGAACGGATGGAACACATTGTTTCCCGTAAATATGTAAACAAAAAACATAAAGTATTTAAAAAAATAACTAAATTATGTGGTGCACGTAGGTCATGTCACGGAACCGGTATTGGTGCACTGATGTGGCCTTGGTGCACCGATAAGATACACACTAGTATGTAAAAATGTTAATATGTACGTTCAATATTTTAGAGCACTAGTTTTCTAGTGCACTATGATATAACAAACAGATCGGTTAACATTGCATAATAAACTAACAAATTAATTATATGGCGTGTTTAGGGAATTTAAGCACACCATTGGTGGTGATCTTACATTTCATAAGCATACTGGAAACATTTTTTTTTTAAATTTTAAAATCGGTTTTGAATCAATGGTGTGTTTGGTTGAATTAAAGACACCATTAATGTTGTGTTTACTTGAAATGAACGTATTGAAAACATATTAATTAACCATTTTACAAAATTTTAATGCCAGTGTTTCCATTCCACATTAGTACACTGGTGTCGGTGCTCTAACGTGACATTGGTGCACCAAAATTACATTTATTGAAAATATTTAATGGTGCATTCATAAAATCGGAGGCACTCATGCGTTAATATGATTTAGGTGTAGCATTACGCCCATTTTATAAATGTACTAGTGCGTTGAATATTTGAATAATTTTTTATATTAATTTTAAATATATTAAAATATAGTATCAGTGGGGTAGGACTGCAATAGAGCACCATAAGTAGGGAATTTTTGAAAGTAACACACCTCATATCCTGCAATTATATTATTATGGCGCACTAGTAGTAACAATAAATTTTCCATAAAAATAATATTATTAATGTTATTAAATATTATTTTAATTGTACGAAATATGTGAAACAGATATATCGGCAACGCCATGCTACTCAACAAGAGCATGATAAACTTGAACAATATAAAATGGTCAAACAGTGGGAGTCTAGGGAGACAGATACGACTTTTCATCCTTGCCCCATTACTTCTCAGACTAGAGAGCTCTTGAGGATTGTTTTTCTCAAGTTTTATTAGGAGGATACATCCCTTAAGGGAAACTCTACATTATAATGCCAGTTCATCTGACATCGGGATCATTAGAGGAAAAAATTTCATGTTGGTGGAAGTCAATGCTTCCATCCCATCGAGGAGGATATTCATTTCAGCACTGGGTTATCTAGGAGAGGGAATGATTTAATCAAGTTCCATGATGTCCCAGCTAGTGTTGCAAGGGAGAGTTGACTAGATTACTCTTTGAGATATATCAATGATGTAGTTTTCCATATGTCTAAATTTCATGTGAGTGGTGGGAAGCTTTAGATCTCTTCTTTTGGTCAAGAGGATGTTAGGTTCCCCCCTCTTATCCTTATGATGTATCTGCACTCAAATTTTGATGGAAAACACATTAGTTTCCCCTTCTTGTATTATGTTGACTCTTTAGTGTAGAGATCTAGATGGATTAGGTGGTTTTCCATTTTTATCAAAAATTTCTTATGCTTTGGGTAGATGTCATGTAGTCATTGATGGGAGGTCCAAATTCCCTTTCGATTCACAACTTTTTTTGTTTATTTTTTGAGAAGTTTCTAGCCACAAATTCATCAGTTCAGCACCTTTCTGCTATGAGATGATGCCCAAGAGGGGGGAGATGATGCCCCATAGTGGGAAACATGAGTTACGGTCTAGGATCACCTCAGTTGTGATGGGTATGTTGGCTGGTGAGGATGATCATGCACTTGAAATGGTGCCATATCCATATGCCAACATGGACTGGAGAGGATTCTTGAATATCTTCTTCACACTAGACAAGCCACCTGCTGAGAGAGGTAATATTAATGTTATGTTTAAATTATTATAGTTTCATTTTATTCTCTTTATACTTAATGAAAATGAAATATGTTATAAATATTTTTTTTAATGAAATTGTCTAATTATTATTTTGTACTATATATGTTGTAGATATTGGAATATTTGATGCAAAGTTTGGGATGCCTCCTCCCACCCATGATGATGAGTATATGGAGGATTATGATCAATATGACCCACATGATTTGGTTGGTAGATATCCTAGAAATTATCCATGTATGCCTGATGATAGGTTAGTCGGGATGTGGCAGACAATTTGGACAAATTGTTGGAATATGTAGGTGTATAGATTTTGCAGCCACATGACATTCCTAAGAACCTTGATCTTGCAGAGATATGGAGGATTATTCCTAGTCATATGAGGTTATTGATGCAACATGTTTTCGATTAAATCTTTCAGTTGGATACCTATCTGTACGTCCTAATTACTCTCCACCTACCCCCCCTCCACCTTCAACATATCATCCACATCATCCCACTCCACCTTTGAAATATCATCCACCTCCTCCTCCTTCAAGATCTCATCCATATCCTCCTACACCATGTAATCCTCCTCTTCCTTCATCATCATCTAGCCCTCTACTTTTACTTGACCTTTCATTCGATCCTACATCATCATCTCTTCTACTTGTGACCGACCGACCCTTCGGTCCTACTCAACATGCTGACCATCCACTAGCTCCTACTACACCCATTTATGTTTTAGAGATGCTTAGAGAGGGTCATACACTTCATATTGATGGACCTATCCTTCCTACTCTCAGGCCTATTTTTCTTTCTGGTATGGGTACTAATTCCTTTGGCTCTGGTGGAAGAGGTGTTGATATTTCCTCTGGCTCTATTAGTGGAGGTGATGATCTCTTGTAGGAGACATACTGATGATGCCTCCATTGGTGGAGGTGGAAAATATATGTCATAGCAGTTATTGTACTGGAGATATAGTATTATATTTGACATATTGTATCATGATTTTGATGATATATGTTCTTATCTATATATATACTGTATTTTTCATGTTTGTGTTGATGTCAATGTTTATGTTGATTTTTATTTATTTATGTGGTGAAAATGATGATCATAGAACATTAATTATCTTTATGTGTCTTATTATTTATGTGTGTCATATGATGTTTAAATATGGTAGTTATATATGTTACATGATCATGTGATGTAATATTTATTTAATGGTACGTTCATGCTTATTTTCAGTTTTATGTTAATGGTGGTACAATGGAATATATTATGGTGTTTATTTTTATGTTTCTTAGCTGTTGACAATGATAATAATAGTATGCTTATGTTTATGTCGTGAAAATGATGGTGATGCATTTACGTTTTTGTTAAAAATTATGGTTATGTTTATGTTAGTATCATGATGTTTATGAATGCTTATGATCGAATCTTCATGATTTTTATGTTTGTTAGGTGTTGAAAATGATGATCATCATATACTTATGTACTAAAATAACTTTGTACTATTCAAAATAATGTGTGACTTTAAATGACCAGGTTTTTATTTAGTCGACAAAAACATCGCAAATTGCATTGTAAATTAAGGATAAATTTATGGAAACTCTATGATTTATGATTGTTGCATAGTTTGTCATAGTAACATTTTTCTAATTTTTTTATAGTTTTTATAGTATTATGTTTATGTAATGTTTTTTTTAATATTAGGTGTTCATATTGTTCTTATCAAATTTTTATGGATATTATAATTTATTGTAATTTACTTAATAATGTAGATATTTGACATAATATTATACATATATAATATTATATGTGTAATATTATAAATAAATACATTATTGTTGGGCGTGATATAAATAAATGTCATGACCAATATAACTTCATTTGCCAAATTAAGCTCTTTTTCTTCAAAATCCACAGGATATCTCCCTTTTTAAACAAAAAAGAGTGGTCATCCTCTCCTCTATTTTCTTGTCTTGGCCAATGCTTCTTTTTAATATTTGAAAAAATAAGATCTTTCTTGAATTTCAACTTGTCACATTTTTTGGATGATATGTGACGCCACAAAGAACATGATTTTTTTTTAAATATATGCATGGAATATAGTAAGTGGGAAGTATTAAGATGCTCCCAATATGGGAGCTCATAAAATATCAATTTCATGCTCATCCATTCAACGATTTTCTCATCATAGGTGTCAAATAATTCAGTATCATTGAACATAGGTTCCCCATTTGAATCAAACATCTCTACAATTTTATTCTCCTTCTCTCTATTATATGCCATAAGCTACTCACTCAATGTCATTGTAGAAATAATATCTCAATGCTATGAGCAATGATGCTAAGAAGAAGCACATGAAATAGATCTTGCTACTAATATAATTCGCACAAGCATACACAGGAAAAAATAGAGAGAAGAAAAGAGACTGAATCACATGAATGAAGAGATGAATAATGGAATGTATCATTCCATATAAAAATTATGAATAATAGTGTACATGAATAGTACATCCCTCATAGGAAAATTGATTTGTATGCAAACAAATCATAAAGATTAGAAAGGATGACTTACCAAATATGATAAACCCCCATAAGTGGCTAAAGTACATCATAAATCAGTCAAGGACCTCACGAATTAGGAAAATAATGAGTGAGTTGTCAAGAATGATGGATAAACATGCTAATCTTGGAAAATGGAGAGAAAATCATGGAGGATGGGTTGGAAACAAAAGATGCCAGTTTCCTAGTTAACTAGCTTTACCTTATCCACAGAAAAGCTAGACAAAGCATAATAAAGCAGAATCTGCAGTAAAGCACAGTTAATAATTCTAGGAGTTAATAAAATTGTCAAGAACAACCTAGAATAAAAAATAAAGAATTTCTGGGGTGTTACACCCTGGTTTTGACCCCGTTTTGCATTAATATACATGATACACATATTGTAAATAATCGTGGTGGGGAGCTAAAGGCAAAATCCCCTCCATGATTTGGTTATGTTATGTTTTGGATTGAAATGGTCACCGATGGTATATTGGGACATACAACATATATTTAATTGTGGCATCATCTAAACACACATTTTGATTAAATAACCCAACCATCTATGTCCACTACAACTAAATTGAGAAGGGGCATGATTTCCTAAGGGTAAGGAGGGGGAAAGTTAAACCTTGAGCCATGGGGGGGGGGAAGCCATGTGTCACCACTCTCTTCACTCACCCTCCCTTGTCTCATCCAACCACCACCCTTCATCGTTATGTTGTTAGTGTGGCATATATTCATTGATAGCAAGACCACTATGCCATGATTACCATTCTCCCCATGTGCCCGCACCCTCTCCATGACGCACCTTCTGGATTTTGAAAGCTTTGTCCACTATCTAAAGGGTGGATGTTCATTCACCTCATGTGGGCTAAGTTAAAGGGGATACACATTCCATGGTGCAGGGTTCTCTATTCCTCACACACCACCTTGTTAATCAGAGAGACATTCTTCCCCTGTTCACACAGAGCGTTGGTATTTTCCACCATCGTTAGACTGTTGTGGTTTTTCCTCACTGCTCGCTGGTTGCAGCTTCCTTCACACATTGCTGACTGTGTTTTTCCTGTACAATGCAAAAATTGCTATATATTCATGTATTTTTTCTCTATGGTTCGTTGTCCTGTTATATCCCATCGTTGAATTGTGGCTGGTATTTTCTGGATAGTTCTGTGGGTTGCGTTCTTTCCCTTCACGCATAGATTGAGAGTCGGTCTCTTTCCATTTTCTGGTCTGTGTATTTTCCTTCAATTATTGCAGTGAGTTTATGGGCTTAGATAGGGATATTGAGCGTTATGTATTTAGAGAGAGAGAGAGGGGGCGGTTAGGGGTTTACAGGGAGAGATATTAGGTTTTAGGGGTTTATAGAGAAAGAGACAAATAGAGAGAGAGAGTAATTTGTGGTTATGGGTTTAGAGAGAGAGAGAGAGAGAGAGAGAGAGATCATGCATTAGAAGTTTATATAGATAGATAGATAGATAGATAGATAGATGCAGATAGGATTTTAGAGAGAGAGAGATGTTGATGTGGCCTTGCTGCACTGATAAGATATGCACTAGTATGTAAAAATGTTAATATGTACGTTCAATATTTTAGAGCACTGGTTTTCTAGGGCACTGTGATATAACAAACACATCAGTTAACATTGCATAATAAACTAACAAATTAATTATATGGTGTGTTTAGGGAATTTAGGCACACCGTTGGTGGTGATCTTACATTTCATAAGCATACTGGAAACAATTTTTTTTTAATTTTAAAATCGGTTTTGAATAAATGGTGTGTTTGGTTGAAGTAAAGACACCATTAATGTTGTGTTTACTTGAAATGAACGTATTGAAAACATATTAATTAACCATTTTACAAAATTTTAATGCCGGTGTTTCCATTCCACATTAGTACAATGGTGTCGGTGTTCTAACGTGACATTGTGCACCAAAATTACATTTATTGAAAATATTTAATGGTGCGTTCATAAAATGGGAGGCACCGATGCGTTAATATGATTTAGGTGCAGCATTATGTCCATTTTATAAATGTACTAGTGCGTTAAATATTTGAATAATTTTTTATATTAATTTTAAATATATTAAAATATAGTATCAGTGTGGTAGGATTGCAATAGAGCACCATAAGTAGGGAATTTCCAAAAGTAACACACCACAGATGGTGCACTTATATTATTATGGCACACTAGTAGTAACAATCATTTTTCCATAAAAATAATATTATTAATGTTATTAAATATTATTTTAATGGTATGAAATATGTGAAACAGATACATCAGTGATGCCATGCTACTCAACAAGACTGTGATAAACTTGAACAATATAAAATGGGCAAACAGTGGGAGTCTAGGGAGAGGGATACGAATTTTCACCCTCACCCCATTACTTCTCAGACTAGAGAGCTCTTGAGGATTGTTTTCCTCATGTTTTATTAGGAGGATACATCCCTCAAGGGAAATTCTACATTATAATGCCGGTTCATCTGACATAAAGATCATTAGAGGAAAAATTTCATGTTGGTGGAAGTCAATGCTTCCATCCCACCGAGGAGGATATTCATTTCAACACTGGGTTATCTAGGAGAGGGAATGATTTACTCAAGTTCCATGATGTCCCAGCTGGTGTTGCAAGGAAGAGTTTACCAGAGTACTCTTTGAGATATATCAATGATGTAGTTTTCCATATGTCTGATTTTCATGTGAGTGGTGGGAAGCTTTAGATCTCTTCTTTTGGTAAAGAGGATGTTAGGTTCCCCCCTCTTATCCTTATGATGTATCTGCACTCAAATTTTGATGGAAGACACATTAGTTTCCTCTTATTGTATTATGTTGACTCTTCAGTGTAGAGATATAGATGGATTAGGTGGTTTTCCATTTTTATCGAAAAATTTCTTATGCTTTGGGTAGATGTCATGTAGTCATTGATGGGAGGTCCAAATTCCCTTTCGATTCACAACTTTTTTGTTTATTTTTTGAGAGGTTTCCAGCCACCAATTCATCATTTCAGCTTCTTCCTGCTATGAGATGATGCCCAAGAGGGGGGAGATGATGCCCCAGAGTGGGAAACATGAGTTACCATCTAGGATCACCTCAGTTGTGATGGGTATGTTGGCTAGTGAGGATAATCATGCACTTGAAATGGTGCCATATCCATATGCCAACATGGACTGGAGAGGATTCCTGAATATCTTCTTCACACTAGACAAGCCACTTGGTGAGAGAGGTAATATTAATGTTATGTTTAAATTATTATAGTTTCATTCTATTCTCTTTATACTTAATGAAAATGAAATATGTTATAAATATTTTTTTTAATGAAATTGTCTAATTATTATTTTGTACTATATATGTTGTAGATATTGGAATATTTGATGCAAATTTTGGGATGCCTCCTCCCACCCATGATGATGAGTATATGGAGGATTATGATCAATACAACCCACATGATTTGGTTGGCAGATATCCTAGAAAGAATCCATGTATGCCCCATGATAGGTTATTTGGGATGTGGCAGACAATTTGGACAAATTGTTGGAAGATGTAGGTGTATAGCTTTTGCAATTGTAGCAGGGATTTCTCCCTTACTACAGGGAAGGAATGGCTACCTTCCATTTATAGGATGGAAGGGTAGGGTTCCTGGTGGTTGTGCAAGAAAAATGAAATAGAAATGAAACAGAACATAAATGAATAAACCCTTCTACATGCAAGGTTATGGATTAAGCTCCAATACCTTACATACAACTGTTAGAAACATCCAAAGACTTGCAAACAAACAATGGAGACCTATAAGAACATGTTAGGCCATACACCTGTAAGCAAAAATATGTTAGAAAAACTAAAATAAAGAACACAAAATAGAAATTATACCTTCTATGGGTGGAAATGGGCCTCCATGCCCTAGCTTGGAGAAGCACCTCTCTTGAGAATGGGGAAGCTATGGCTCAATGGGAGGATGGATGAGAGGGAGGGTGAATGGCTTGAGAAGCAAATGGTCTCAAGGCACTCACTCGAGTAGCATAATAGTATGCAAGGAAGGGATGTTTTGAGGGTGAACCCCACCCCTCTATTTATAGATTTTTTAGGGTTCTAAGCCCCTAGTTAGGGCTTTAGCCCCTTTTTTGGGCTTTTAGCCACTTTCACTCAATATTTAGCTCTTTTGGGGGTTTTAGGCTCTTTTGAGGGGTTTTATCCCCTTTTTGGAGGCTTTAGCCCATATGAGAGCTATTTTGGCTCTTTTTAGGGGATTTTAAGCCCTTTTGCATATTTTTGAGCCTTTTTTAGGGTGTGGGGGTTAAATGGGGTCAAATGAGGGTCGTGTATGGGTATCCTTGGGTGGTGTAGGCCATGTAGAGATGAGTGAGGGGTTTTTTGGGTTAACATATCCCCCCCTAATGTGTGAGGGCAGGAGGTCAACGTATGGCCGAAGGACATCATAGGATTTTTTGCGGAGAGGTGGCGCTCCCTGGGCTGGGGCATGGTGGATTTTGGTTTTTGTATTAATATGGCTCCCATCAATGGGTGAGATACAAATAATGTGTGACATGTATATGGACGAGGCGGGTGTTGATGTATTTGTAACTTTGAACTATATTCATCTAAGTATCTTATGTATTGTAACTCGATGTTTATTCTGGGATGTATCTATAATGTAATTGAGTCATATTGTCATGCCCCAATGTTTCGATCGGGAGGATCTATAATGTAAACAAGTCCTGTCAAGTCATAGTGGGAAACCCTCCGATTTTCTAAGGGTTAAAGTTCCCGCAGTTCCGGGGCACTAGGGTTATTAGACTCTCCTAGTAGAGGTTGGCCCTGGTAGTGTTTTGGTCATGTCGAGATTAGTATAAATAGATAAATTAAGTCTCTATTTATCACATAACTTATACACACTCAATTGTAGCGCATAGCTGAGGAAGGAGAAGACACTGGGGCTAGACAAGAAGAAGATTACTGCTGTTGGGAGATCACTTACTGTTTTGGGCTTTTACTATTTTGGTGCTGATTCTATCTCTAAGGAAGTTGCAGGGTTTTCTCCTTTATGGTTTCCCCAAAAAAAAACACTGTGTTCATTGTCTCTTGTGTTTGATTGCTGTACTTGTTATTCTCTTAGTTAAAGATCCTAATAATGCTAGCTTAATGTTGAAAAACTAACATGGTATCAGAGCTAACCTGAGAACAAGACACTGTGCAGTTGCGGGAACTAGGGATTCCTAGTTTATGGATCTTCCTCCATATATTTTCATCAAAAATAATGTGGAATAACTCTCCTCCTTAGGGCGCATCTTTCTGTCGAAGCAGAATCCAATTCTGAGGTTTTTCAGTATTGGACCTGACACTACTGCTGAAAATTAGGGATTTTCACATAAGAGGAATTTTTCAGTGATCCCAGTCCTAAATTGATGTCCTCCCCAAAATATAAGTTAGGGATAAATTTCAAGGCATTTGGGTGGACAGAACTCTAAAAATAAAAACCCTAATTTG
Organism: Pseudotsuga menziesii; assembly: GCA_001517045.1. Taxonomy (NCBI): domain Eukaryota; kingdom Viridiplantae; phylum Streptophyta; class Pinopsida; order Pinales; family Pinaceae; genus Pseudotsuga; species Pseudotsuga menziesii. The sequence continues at coordinate 28,327 of LPNX010132923.1, forward strand.
CTCCTAAACCAGCTCTGCAGGATTTCAGCTCAATTTTCAGATCCGACATCTTGACTTAGTAAGATCTAAAATATTTTGTATTTCCATTTGAGGTTATTAGTTAAGGTGTCTTATCATACCAATCTTGATGAAAATATTGAGGGAGTTGATAACTTTAGAGCCTGGAAGTATAGGATCTCCCTGGTCCTAGAAGAGAATGAGTTAGACTCCTACATCCATGAGGAGGTTCCAGTTCCAGAGGGAGATGAGGAAAAGGCCTTAAATAAGAAGAAGAGGGTTATGTAAAAGAGGATCATTACTGATTCTATCAAGGATCACCTTATACCTCGGTTGTCCTCTCTCAAGACACCTAAAGCTATGTTTGATGCCCTAACCAAATTGTTTGAAGGGAAGAACATAAACCAGAAGATGAATTTGAGGAATCAACTGAAGAATGTGAAGATTTAGAATGCAAAGACCATCCAGTATTACTTCACAAGGGTTTCTCAAATCAAGGAACAATTAGAATCCATAGATGAAGAAGTGGAAAATGCAAAGATTGTGATGACAACTCGGAATGGACTTCCTAGGTCATGGGATTCATTCATCCAAGGAATTTGTGCTAGAAAGAAGTTAGTCAAATTCAGCAGACTATGGGAAGAATGTTCTCAAGAAGAAGCACCAATAGCAGCCTGAGAAGAGAAGATGGGAAGTGAAGATCAATCTCTCACAGTTCACTCCAAGAAAGGCAGAAGAAATATTCATCACTCCAAAGGTAAGAATCCTCATCATAGAGATAACAATAGAAAGAACATATCTAGATCAAGATGTTATACATGTGATGAGATAGGGCACTTTGCAAAAGACTGTCCTAAGAACAAGAACCACTCTCATAAGAAGAAGGGGAACAAAAGAAGACATCATGCTCATGCTGTAGAGGATGATGAACCATCCAAGAAAAGAACAAGATATGAAACTGAAGATTCTTCAAGTGAGGATGAATATGTTTTGATTTCCGCTCTCAAAGGTAACATTACTCATGGTAGTGATGATTGGATTATAGATAGTGGGGATTCCAAACATATGACTGGATTCAAGGAATCCTTTGTGAGACTATCAGAACATGAATCACCTCACAAGGTGAAACTAGGAGATGACTACCAATATCCAATAAAAGGTAGTGGGGAATCTTCATGTAAACTACACTCTGGTAAGTCTCTAACAATGAAAGAAGTATTGTTTGTGCTAGGACTCAAGAAGAACCTTCTCTCCATATCAGCATTGGATGCAAAAGGAATGAGAGTTGCATTCATAGATGGTCAAGTCATCATGTGGCCAAGAGGAAAGACTATTGATGATGCAGTGGTGATTGGAGAACAAGAAGGGGGTTTGTACAAGCTGAAGGGCCATCCAGAACAAGCCTTGGTACATGACACAGTAGAGCCAAGTGAACTTTGGCATAGAAGGATTGCACATGTGGATTACAGGGCACTACCTATTGCAAGCAAAGCCGTTGAAGGTCTTCCAGAATTCCAAGCAAAACATGATGGGGTTTGCAAAGGATGTGCAAAAGGAAAGAATACAAAGAAGACATTTCCTAGCAGTGAAAGCAAAGCCAAAGGAATCCTAGAAATCATTCACTCTGATGTATGTGGTCCTATGTCATCAAACACACTAAGTGGGTATGCATACTATGTTTCTTTTATTGATGATTTTTCTAGGAATACATGGGTTTACTTCATGAAGAAAAAATATGAAGTATTCAACAAGTTCAAGGAATTCAAAGCCTTGATCGAGAACCAGTATGAAAAGAAATCAATACTTTTTGATCAGATAATGGTGGAGAATTCACTTTGAATGAATTCAAAGAGCTATGCAAATAATCAGGGATTAAGAGGGAGTTGTCCACTCCTTATAATCCACAAAAGAATGGGATTGCAGAACGGAAGAACATAACTATCATGGAAGCAGCAAGAGCCATGCTTCATGATCAAGATCTTCCTATGCATCTTCGGGAGGAAGCTACCAAAACAATGGTGTATGTACAGAACCATAATCCACATAGAGTACTCGAGAACAAGACTCTTGAAGAAGTCTTCTCTGATAAGAAACCAGAAGTCGGCCATCTCAGAATATTTAGCTGCCCTATATACATACACATTCCAAAAGAGAAGAGGAATAAATTATATCCTTCAGAAAAGAAGGGTATATTTGTGGGATACTCTGAAAGCTCGAAGGCTTACAGAATATATTTCCCAGGAAACAATAAGATTGACAGGGATGTGACATTTGATGAAGACACAGATTACAACAAATCCAGAAAGAGACCTGCTGAAGAACCTGAAGAAGCAGAAGCACCCAGAATTCATGATACAACCATGAATGAAGAAACTCAAGAAGAAGATCAAGATTTCAAAGAACCACAAATACCTGTAGATCCACCTCTGGAGAAGAATCCTCATAAGAGGAAACTTGCTTGGGTACAAGAACTTATCCAAGGTGCAGAAAGATATGGGACTCCAGAACAGAATCACAAAGAAAAAAAGAGAACCAGATTCTGGTCCGGGTATGTAGCGTTACTATGTGATTTCATTGATAAAGAACCTTCCAGTTACGAAGAAGTAGCAAAATGGAAAGAATGGAAGGATGCTATGATTGAAGAATATCAATTGATCATGAAGAATGATTTTTGGGATGTTGTCCCAAGACCAGAAGGGAATTCAATTGTAACTTTCAAATGGATCTTAAAGATCAATCATGCTGTAGATGGTAGCATTGAAAAATATAAAGCAAGATCTGTGGCTCGGGGTTTCTCTTAGAAACAAGGAATAGACTATGAAGAAACCTTTGCACCCATAGCCAGATACACTTCCATCAGACCAGTACTTGCTCTGGTTACAGTGATGAAATGGAAGATACACCAGATGGATGTCAAGACTACTTTCTTGAATGGTGTAGTAGAAGAGGAAGCGTATGTAGAACAGCCACTCGGTTTTGAGACACATGACAGGAATTCTCATGTGTGCAGATTGAAGAAAGCCCTGTACGGTTTGAAACAAGCACCCAAGACCTGGTATGGCAGAATTGACAGCTTTCTATCTAGTTTGGGCTTTACCAAGAGTAAAGAAGATTCCAACCTTTACTACAAGGTTGAGGATGGAAACCCAGTGATACTTCTACTATATGTAGATGATCTATTTGTGATAGGTATGGATGGGTTGATTACTGATACGAAGAGAAAGCTTGCTGCTGAGTTCAAAATGAAGGACTTGGGGATGATGCATTACTTTCTAGGTATGGAGGTGTGGTAGAGTACAGATGGAATCTTCCTTGGACAAGGGAAGTATGTAGTAGAGATCCTAAAGAGGTTTGGGATGATGGACTGCAAGGCTATGGCCACATCTATGGCATCGAACCTGAATCTATTGAGTGATGCTTAATCAGATTCGGTTGATGCTACGATGTATCATCAGATGATCGGGTCATTGATGTACCTGAAGAACATGAGACCAGATATTTGCTTTCCTGTGAATAGCTTGAGCTAGTTCTTGACAGATCTGAGACATGTTCACTTGATTGCTGCAAAGCATATTCTGAGGCACCTGAAGGGTATAGTTGATTATGGGCTCAAGTACGATGTGAATCAAAAGATTAACCTGGAGGGTTATGTTGATTTAGATTGGGTAGGCAGTGCCATCAATAGGAAAAGCACTTCAGGTTGTTGCTTTAGTATGGAATCAGGTGTGATCTCTTGGTTTAGCAGGAAGCAATCCTGTGTGGCACTGAGTACAGCTGAAGCAGAGTATGTCACAACTTGTTCAGCTAGTTGTGAAGTAGTATGCTAAGGAAGCTACTGTCTGATTTATTTGACTTCCTACTGTCTGATTTATTTGATCTCTAGTTGGATGCTACTTGTATACATTGTGACAACCAGAGTTGCATAAAGTTGTCAGAGAATCTAGTGTTCCATGACAAGTCGAAGCATATCAAGATCAAGTACCACTATATCAGGGATATGGTGTAGAGGGGAGCAGTGAAGCTCCAATATGTTGCAATGGAAGAATAGATAGCTGATGTATTGATGAAGCCATTGGCTAGGGTGAAGTTCGAGTACTTCAGGGAGAAGCTTGGTGTTCTCTAGATAGAGGTTTCCTCCAAGGGAAAGTGGTGAGTCCCATAGCCATTCTTACATGGTGAGAGGATTGTTTCCTTCCATGGTCAGATGTAAGGCCTGAGCCATTGTGTCATGGTGAGAGGATTGGTTCCTTCCATGTCAGATATGAGTGCTGATATCCATAGCCATTCTGACGAGTAGGTTAGATGTAATGGATGAGCCATTCTGTCATGGTGAGAAGATTGGTTCCTTCCATGACAAATATGAGTGCTGAGATGAGTATCCATTCTAATGAGTAGGTCATTTGTAAGGGCTGATCCATTATATCATGGTGAGAGGATTGCGTCTTTCCATGTCAGATATGAGTTCTAGCCATTCTGTCGAGTAGGACAGATGTAAGGGAAATTGCCATTCTTTGAATGGAGCTCCCTGGTGAGGTACCAGGAACACTCAGTCTGGGACTGAGTAGCCATTCTGATGTGATAGAGGGATGTGTTCCCACTTGATCAGATGTAAGGGCTGAACCATTCTATCATGGCTAAAGGACTAGGTTCCGTCCATGTCAGATGTGAGTGTTGGCCATTTCGACGAGCAGGTCGGATATAAGGGCAACTGCCATTCTCTAGGAGAATGGAGGCACCTGGTCAGTTACCAGGTAGCTCAGTCAAGGAGGACTAGGGGCCATTTTGATATGACTGTAGGATTGGTTCCTGCAAGATCATAGTATGAGTGCAAGCCCTTCCATCATTGTGGTAGGATGTGTTCCCACCTGGGTGGATGTAAGTGCAGGCCCTTTCATCATTGTGGTAGGATGTGTTCCGGGCTGGGTGAATGTAAGTGCGGAAATATTTCATCATTGTGGTAGGATGTGTTCCAGCCCGGGTGAGATTCATTCATCATTGTGGTAGGATGTGTTCTGGCCTTGGTGAATGTACGAAAATATTTCATCATTATGGTAGGATGTGTTCCAGCCTGGGTGAGAGTCGTTCATCATTGTGGTAGGATGTGTTCCATCCCCGGTGAGAGTCTTCCATCACTATGGTAAGATGTGGTCCTGCCTGGATGGATGTGAGTACTGTGCATTTCTGACGAGTAGGTCAGATATAAGTTCTGAAGAAGACCTACATGGAGGATAGGCCTACAACTAGCATGAAAAAGGGTTGGCTCTGTAGAACTTCCTGTGACGAGAAGAATCATGATATAGCACCACTGATGATCCAGATCGAGTGATGATTGAGATCCAATGATGATAGCCAGTGATGATCTAGATCGAGTGATGATTGAGATCCAGTGATGATGATCCAGCAGTGATGATCCATATCGAGTGATGATTGAGATCTAGTGATGATAGCCAGTGATGATCCAGATCGAGTGATGATCCAGATCCAGTGATGATTCCTAGTGATGATCCAGATCCAGTGATGATCTAGACCCAGTGATGATGTCCCATGATGATCTATATCGAGAGATGATGCAGATCTAGTGATGATGTCCCATGATGATCCAGATCGAGAGATGATCCAGATCTAGTGATGATGTCCCATGGTGATCCAGATCAAGAGATGATCCAGATTCGAAGAATGAAGATGACATGAATATGAAGATGACTTGAAGATGAAGACGACTTGAAGACTCGGAAGACTTGAGATGCAGAAGATGAGATGATCCAGTTGATACAGAGAAGAAGATTAGTGCTGAAAATTGTGTCGAAAGAATACCTTCCGAGTTAAGAGGGAGTGTTGATGTATTTGTAACTTTGGAATGTATTCATCGAAGTATCTTATGTATTGTAACCCGATGTTTATTCTAGGATGTATCTATAATGTAATTGAGTCATATTGTCATGCCCCGATGTTCCGATCAGGAGGATCTATAATATAAACAAGTCCCGTCAAGTCATAGTGGGTAACCCTCTTATTGTCTAAGGGTTAAAGTCCCCACAGTTCCGAGGCACTAGGGTTATTAGACTCTCCTAGTAGTTGTCAGCCCTAGTAGGGTTTTAGTCATGTCAGGATTAGTATAAATAGAGAAATGGAGTCTCTATTTATCACACAACTTATACACACTCAGGTGTAGCGCATAGTTGAGGAAGGAGAAGACACTGGGGCTAGACAAGAAGAAGATTACTGCTGTCGGGAGATCACTTACTGTTTTGGGATTTTAATATTTTGGTGCTGATTCTATCTCTAAGGAAGTTGCGGGGTTTTCTCCTTTATGGTTTCCCCAAGGAAAAACACTGTGTTCATTGTCTCTTGTGTTTGATTGTTGTACTTGTTATTCTCTCAGTTAAAGATCCTAATAATGCTAGCTTAATGTTGAAAAACTAATAGTGGGCATCCCCATGCTTGTAACAATGTCAAAAGAATAATGTGATCTATGCTCTATAATACAAGAGTCGATCATGTACAACAGATGATACATAGTGGTTGCCTCAATGAGAGGTTGAATACAATATTGATCTGAAGAATTGCTACATTGGACCCATGGCATTCTCATGGAATATAAGAACTTCTTGTATATATTATTATCATAAAATTTAATAAAATTGATTATCAAACAGAATTATGAAATTCATGATTCTTATGTACATTCAAATATCATTTGACCTATGTAAATACTCTTGAAACTTATTTTCAATTTTCTTAATCAAGTATTAACATATCAATCATTTGTATCAAGGATTGTTGAATCTCTGTGTATATGTTTCAAGATAATCAGTCACTAATGTACATACGTTGTTGAGAGGACAAGTGTAAATAAATAAGTCCTGTGGTTTAAACCCAGTTTGTTCATTAGTTTAAAATTATGGTATTAGACCAAGTCTTTGAAAAATTGGTTCAGAATGATCAAAGTTTCTTAAGTCTATTAAGAACTTATCATTATTTGTAAATATTTGTAAATATTATTCAGATTATCCCTCATTCTCCTATTTTCTTTTGATAGTTAGGATGGCTAATTAATGTCTTTTTGAAAACTTGTACTTTGAAAAAATCTTTATGGATCTCTATCATCAGTCATTTCTTTTAAAGTTATTTACAATCTGGAAAACTTTTAGATTTGTTCCATTCAATGAAATTATAAAATTTAAAATGAGAGATGGAAGGTCTTAGTAATAAGCCGATCCGATCAAGATCATAAATATCATCGGTATGACATTATTAGGAAACTGATAATGGCTCTTGATCGTAAGGTCAAGAGATAGGGGGTCTCATCACGAACCAGCTGATTCATTTTCTGGTGATATTAGTGAGTGACATTACCATTTTGTTACCATGCTAGGTAATGATCTCTTATTTTATAAAATATAAACTTTCAAACTCAATAAAGTGAAACATAACTTTGATTGAAGAATAGGAGGTCCCATCATGAGAGGACCTAATCATGATCATCAGTGTTGTCTAGTATAACTTCATTTCTGATCATCAGGGTGATGGCTCTTGGTTAAAATATCAAGAGACAAGACCTCTCATCATGAGTTGGCTTGCTTATTCTAGTCAGTTCTCATGAATGATACTATCACATCAGGTTATCATGCCTAGATAGTAGTCTTTGGTCAAAATAATTGTTTTTTTTTCTTTAAAGAGAAAAAAGAAAAAGGAAAATCATTATATTCATGGAACAGATTCTAGAAATTTATCAGTGAAGTAGATTCCTATACCTTATACTGATGGTGTAGATTATCTTTACTATAAGTAATTTGTTTTGATTAGGATATTTTTAAATTTATCTTTAACAAAATATTTATTTAGAGAGATGGGATATTTCTAAATTATACATGTGAATATAAATCAGATAATGGTTTTTATTAGAAGGGGAATTTTTGATTGTTTTGAATATATTTTAAGATTTCGTTTATACTATCATTTGAAAACTGTATGAGCGGAGATAACTGGTTCGCCCAGGTTGTCATCATTTGTTGGTAGGAAACAACACTCTCAATTTTTTCTGCATTGCTGAATAAAAATGATCAATTCTCTTCTATTATTTATCATAAAAAATTATATAAGAGTGCCTTCAGAATCTTCGATTCTGAAGGTACTCTCAATTTCAGAAGATTTAAGGGTTATATTAGAAATTTAGGAAACACTTTCATAAATTTAATAAATTAGCAGCTGTTAATATTGTAATTTTATATGTATAATCAATTTTTATTATTATCAATACATCTAATTATATATTGATTCAATATATTTAAATTATACTTTGCTAAATTGTTCTTTGGATTAAAATGAAAATACATTTTGAACTCGTTACAATTTGGTTTTATTGATTTCTTTTGACAAAGTATTCATTATTAGTTTTTTGTAATTTTTATGATTAGGCTTGATGAATTAATTGAAATATTTTATTTTAACCCTAATAATACATTTTTACATAAATCGTTATCTTTTAATACTATGTCATTTTACAAATTGTGGAAAGTGTATATATGTTTCCCAAAATAGCTAAAGTTTATTTTTTTTATATCATTTCGAATGTCCATTGTGTTATAATCATAGTAATTTATTTTTGATCTAGTGTTTAGTCTTTAATAAATTTTCCATCCGATCATACTTTGCAATAGGTCATATGATGATTTGGATTCTATGAGTTCATTCAAAACTATATTATTTTCTCCTTGAATTGATTACATGCATAAATATGGTTTTGAGCATTTAAATTATTATCCAAAGTTGATCTTGGTACTTGGTTGGATTTACAAAACCCTAGGAGACATCATTGCTTGTAATGACAACTTCACATCATCTAGTTTAATAGCACAATTACCTGCCACGCATAATCCTTTCCTATTAACTTTTGGCAGTCGTGTGTATGGTAGAAGATACGAATTGTTGATTTGATAACATCTGTTCATAAGGATTTTAATATGTAATAATTATCTTAGTCAGATGTGTCCATATTAACACCACCCTATTTGACAGTCATATAACATTCATGAAAATATTTGATTTCGAATATCTTGCAATGATTTCGAATATCTTGCAATGATTTCAAATCACATCAATTTGTTTGATGAATACCCACGATGGTTTGATGGTGAAGTTCTCATGTGTAGAAACCAGGCTAGGATTACTCATTAGCTCCTCCAGAATCGTGTGAAGGTTCATAACATGTCTGTGTATTCACGTACCCCTATTCCTTCAGTATTTATAATGCCTTTTAACCCTCTATCAAAGAAAGAATTGATAGTTGAACAGATGACTCCGTTAAGTCGATTTGAGCTTTCTGGTCCAGAAATGTTAAAATCTGACCCTAAATTTCTTGCCCTATTTGAGAAAATTGATTGGAAACTCTTCTTTTGGGGTTTCAGTGGACACAATGAGGAAGTTAACAGACAATTTACATTGTCTTTTGATGGAAATGTTGCCCAGATAGGTGCTTTATAGCTATTCATAGATGAAGAATTTATTTCAAAAGCTACGAAGCTTCCTCGAACTGGTGAATGTTGGTTCAAAAAGTCACGAATTGACAAGAAAAATTTTAAGCAGTTCCTTCTTCCATTGTCAAAGGAAGATGCACACCTTAAATTCAGTTTTCCTGTAAAATATTTGAGGAATCAATGGCGTGCTCCTTTTGAAGTCATTTCCAGGTACATCTCTTGTCATGGTCGGTATTCAAATGTCCAATTATATCATCTAAGAATTTTAATGGCTCTTAAGGGTTTGAAATTAAATCTTCCCTTCTTTCTACTTCATAGTTTGCATAAAACATATGTTATGGTTCAGCGTACCATTGGTAATTAATACTGTAGTCTTTTCTATCACGGCCTAATCAAAATGTTAGTTCGGTATCAGTTCATTATAGTAGGAAAAACATGGGATGGATTATTAAAAGAAAATGAGTTCGGGTTTACCCAATTTTGGCCTACCTACTTACCTAAGACTCGTGCAAAACGAAGAAGACCTTGTGAAGGAGAAGTAAAAGAAGAGACTGATCATATAACTGATCATGAGGGGCTGGATAAGCTACGGTATGATAGTTGAAAATGAGAAATTTTATACTTTGAACCCTCCTGAACAATCCAAGAGAGAAAACAAATTTGGAGAAGGAATTAAAATGGTTTTCCAGACGCACTCTGCTAAATCAATAGGTGATGTGCATTCTTAGGTAATGGAGGAGAGAGAGAAGCATGAGGTAAAAGGGAAAAATCTGGAAGGTGACAATAAAACTCTTGAACCAAACATGAGAAAATCTGAAATGTTAAATCGAAGGTTTACTAGGAGTATGATTAGTCTTTCGGTTCCGAGAACCATTGAACAGAGTAGTGAACCCATCGTTGTTGAAGATAATAGTGATAGCAAGGATGAATATCCTCTTCGTGAAACCCCAATCAATGAATTTGAACAAGAACAGAGTGATAATCACAATGATGTGGTAATATCTCCTAAGAGATTTATGAAAGATAATTCACCATTACCAGCACAGTCTGAACATGAAGCTCGATTTGAGTCACCATTGAATGATGAAGATTCTCTAGTAGAGACTTTAAAAGAAGCAAAGCAATTAATCAAGCTTTCTAAACAACATAAGGTTGATTAGTTAAAAGACATTGAAGAAGCTCATGACAGGTTGAAAACAGAGTTACAACAATAAAAAAATGAATTTCTTATGTGGGTGGACTGATGGCAACAAATGAAAGCCAAGAAGGACAAATATAAAGCAGAAAAGAAATTGTTAGCCGCAACTAATGAGAAATTATTGAAAGATGAAAAAGTCCATGGAGAAAAAATATTGAAATTAAGAGCGAGGCTGTCAGAAGCCAGGAAAGAAATCAAGTTATAGATAGCAACGACTTAGTCTATTTTTAGTTATTTTGATTTCAATTTTGACAGGTAATAAAATGTTCTAATTAGAACTCCAAAATCGTAGATTTTGCAAGTATGCTTATAATTTGTATTATTTTATTTTATTTTCTATTATCATGATTTTAATGAAAAATTTAATTTTTGTTACAGATATTGCTGATATGCTGTAAAGAATGAAGACTATTTTTGCTCATCATTGGCATTCTCTAGCGCTTCTAGAAGAATTGTATACTAAAGATAGCCACGTCATATGTCGATTCATCTGAGTAGAAGATAATACAAGCCAATCATTTAATTGACATTATTGTTTCATAGGATAAAACGTATTTGCGAGGTGCCTTCTTTGAAGAAATCTGATGCAACAGAATAGGGATAGAATTTTTGTTTTTATTATGTAGTGGTTGTTAGAAACTGAAGGGATATTTTTAAAATGTTTGTTACATAGAAACTAGAAGGAGTTACTAGTCTAATTATATAAGCTAGTAAGTTCGGTGTAGAGGGGGTCGATGGAGTATTGAAGGAAAAGACTTATGATAAATATAATTACAGTGTCTGGTTTTAATTTCTTTACTGAAGCTTTACCTTCGTGGAGGATTGTGACTAGAGTTCTCAAACTGGTATCACTGCTTGTTACTGTTTTGAAAACTTACTATATATATATATATATATATATATATATTGTTTTCTCACCATATATTTTTATGCAATTGTATTGTGATATGATGGTATATATTATCTGAAATTATACTCTGTTTGCACAATATTGATGTTTGATTGAGAATATTATTGAGTTTGGTTAGTCGATATTTGTATTGCTAATTGAAATTTGGTAATAAAAAACCTTTCATATTTATTTTTGATTTCATTTGTATTTTCTACAATGTTTTCATGAATAAATATCATCTTGTTATTCAAATATTCTGTATTGAATATTAGTTATTAATTAATAGGGCATCACAGAATAAATTAAAAGTAGTTACCTATTTTAATTTTTTGTTGTTGTGCATATTCAACAAAGTGGTATTATGATAACAATTTAAATATTTTCATTTGAATTGTTATTGCCTATCTCTTTGTTTATTTGAATCATTAATTGATAATTAATTTAGTTTTCCAAGTTGCTCTCCACTTAGATAGGATAGCTAGTTAATTTTAAGTCTTAGCCTAGTTTATTTTAATATTTTATTTTATCTTAATAGTTGTTAAATAGAATTAGATGAGTTTGATAAAATTTAAAATAGTCTTTTAGTTAAAATATTTAAAACAAAACCATAAAACTGGAGACTTTTCTTAAGAAAGCATTTTAGGATAACTTAGACTTAGGAAACTAACTCTAGGGTTTATTTTAAGCAGTAATAGAATTAGGATAAATTTTTACTAAATTTTTAAGTTCTCCTTAAGAGGATAAATTCAGTTGGTAGCAGGACCATAACCTGCAATATTTTTCCATTTCAAACACACTCGAAGCTGCTTTAAGCAACTTTTGTGGGCTTAATCTACTTAAGTTGGCCAAGTCAAAAAATCCGGCCAACACAACCCTAGTATGTTAATGGCCTCTTAGAACCTAGCCATAGGAACAGTTTCATGTAGAACACAAAGATACAGAAAGTCCTAAACTAGTTAGGAACGTAGAAGAATATTAGATGCTTGAGGATCATGATATGTTAGAACCTCAGTTACCTAAAGAGTTTCCCAGTGAAATGATTTCACGAAAGAGAAAACATGCTTGGGCTCATGATGTAATTGAAGAATAAAAAATACATGGTTCCCCATAAGGAATGATTGGAGAAAGGAATAATCCAAATCCATACCCTAGTTATGTAGCTTTGATGCATGATCTCATTGATAAACAACCAACATGTTTTGAATAAGAAATAAAACAGAAGGAGTGGGTTGATGCAATGTCTGAGGAATACCAATCCATTCTAAAGAGTGATGTATGGGAAATAATACCAAGAACAAAAGACAAGTGAGTGGTATCCTCAAAATGGATCTTCAACACTAAGCTCTCAATAGATTGTAGTATATAAAATTACAAGGAAAGATTCATAGCGCATGGGTTCTCCCAAAAGAAAGGAATTGAGCATGAGAAAACCTTTGCACCTGTTGTTAGGTACACCTAAATCAAAACCATCCTTTCCTTCGCATCCACAATGAAATAGAAGTTACATTAAATGGATGTAAAGAAAGCCTTTCTAAATGGCTTGACATAAGAATAAGTGTATATCGAACAACCAAAAGGGTTCAAGACTAATAATCAAGAAAATCTTGTATGTAGACTCAAGAAGACATTGTATGGGTTAAATAAAACACCCATAACATGGTATGGAAGGTTCAATGGATTTCTAATGACCTTAGGCTTTACAAAAACTGAAGCAGACTCCAACCTCTACTATAAAGTTGAGTGTGATAGACTTATGATATTACTACTATATGTAGATGATCTATTCTTGACAAGTGAATATAATCCCATCAACGAATGTAAGAAGAATATTGTTGTAGAATTTGAAATGAAATACCTTGGATTGATGCATTATTTTCTAGCTCTTGAAGTATGGCAATATCCAGACGATATTTCCCTAAACCAAGGAAAGTATGCAGTAGAAATCCTAAAGATATTTTAAATGATATATTGCAAGGATATGACTACTTTGATGACAACAAATTTGAAGTTATTGAATAATGATACCTCAAAAGTAGTTGATGCCACCTTATATAGACATATTATTTCTTCTCAGATGTACTTAAAGAATACAAGCCCAGATATATGTTTTGTTGTAAATACCCTAATTCAGTATATGGTGAACCCAAAACATATTCACCAAATTGGATCAAAACATGTGATGAGGTATCTAAAGGGGAATTTAGATTATGGTCTCGGATATGCATCAAATTGTGAGATCATATTACCATGGGGACTTCACTTAGTGAACCTCTCACATAGAACATGCGATCGTGGGATATTAAAGAATACCCTTAATTTCGAGAGATATTGACCCAAACATTTTTTGTTGAAACCCCCTCCCAATACTTAAAGCCTCCTCCCCACCCCTTTTTATACCTCAATCCTTATAAACCACCCTACCCACCCCCACCTTAAACCCCTCATCCCCCCAACACTTGCAATATATTGGTTCGATTTTTTATAATTTTAAAACCCACAATATGAACTAACATGATAGGATATTGGCCAACAAGTGAAGCCCCCGTGCATATTACTTGGATTTATGGATTCAGATTGTGCAGGAAGTGCCAAACATAGAAATAACACTTCAATGATGTTTCTTTAATATGGGATTAGGTATGATCTCTTGGTTCAGTAGAAAGAAAAACAGTGTTTCACTTAGCACAAAAGAGGTTGAATACATTGCAACATGTTTATCCTATAGCGAAGAAATATGGCTTCACAAGAAGTTAGCGAGATTATTTCATGCATAGATAGATGTTACTGATATCCTTTGTGATTATCAAAGTTGTATCAATATGACAGAAAACCTGGTGTTTCATGACAAGATAAAGCATATCAAAGTTAGATATCAAAAGGGAGCTATAAATCTCAAGTACATTCCTGCAACAGAAAACGTGGCAGATGTGTTGACTAAGCCTCTTGCTTGTGTAAATTTTGAATACTTTCGAGACAAGCTTGGTGTAGTTTGAAAGGAACTCTCTTGAAAGAGGGAGTTATGGTAGATGGAAGAAGGATGGAGTGGTGGTAGCTTATTCTAGAGTAGGGTAAGTATGGCTAGGCTAGTTGACCCGAAATGGTTAGTAATTTAGATGAGTCCTATTGATCCTAGGGGGATTAGTATGTCTAGATAGATAAGTTTAGCTTGAGTGGGTTTGTAATCTAGGGCAAGGCTTGTTGGTCTCGAAGAAGATCCATCTGTCTAACTAGGATTGTTGGTTCAAAGGGTTAGTAAGTTAGAAAAAATGCCCGGATGGATCTACTAGAGAACTCACCGTGATACTTCTCTGAGATAGTTAGAGGGAAAGATGGTTTCTTCAATATTGTTATACTGATGATTGCTGAAATTTTTTATTTAGTATTGTTATATTGATGACTGTTGAGATGTTTTCTTTAGTATTGTTATACTGATGATTGCCGATATGTTTGGTTCAGTATTGTTATAGTGATGACTGTTGAGATGTTTGCTTAAGTATTGGTATACTGATGAATACTGAGATGATTGTTGAGATACTTTCAGTATTTTTATACTAAGGATTGTTAAGATGATTGGTAAGATAGTTTCTATATTCCTATAGTGAGATAGTAGGTTCGGTATTTCTATACTAATTATGATGATTGTTTCAACATTTTTATGTTGGTGATGATGATGATGTTACAACATCTCTATGTGGATGATGCAGATGATGATCTAGCATTATAGATGATTTTGTTTTTAGCACTAACATGATAATGAGGTTGTTGTTGATGTTTCATTATCTATATACTGATGTTGCAGATGATGTTTCAGTATCTATATACTAATGATGTAGATGATTTTTTAGTATTCACATACTGATGTTACAGATGATGTTTTGGTATTTACATATTGATGATTGTCAGAAGATGATTTAGCATTAACATGCTAATGTGATAGAAGATTCTCCAGTGTTCACATGAATGATGTGGAAAAAGATTATTCAATATTCACATACTGATGTTGCAGAATATAGTCCATCAAGTGATTTAGTATCCATATAATGATGTGACAGAAAAGGATCTAGAAGATGATTCAATATCCATATATTGATGTAATAGAATATGATCCAGTACATATAGAAGATGATTCAGTATTCACATACTGATATTGTAGAAGATGATCCAGCTGATCTCGATGATGAAGATGCATGATGGTGTTACAAAACTTCTTATGACATATAGAGACTCACAAGTGAATTGTATAGTTGTGGTAGTATTTTCTACCTTGGTTGAATACCTTCCTAGTTAAGAGGGAGTGTTAAAGTATTGTAACTTCAGAATATATTCTAGATGTAGTGATTGTATTCCTCCATCAGGAGATGAGTTTGGTCAGGTAAGATTCATTGAAAGAATCAATCTAAACCTACGGTTGTAATTCGGGTCAATAGTACCCAAGTGTCAATATAATAAATGGTGTTTTGATGTCTTTCTAGAAAGTCAACCATGTTAGTTAGACAAGTCGACCCTGTTAGGTCCTAGGTCAAGTCAACTAAAGAATATAAATAGGGAGGCGCTCCCCTTCATTTGTACACACTCACTTAGGCAAGTTTACAAGAGAGAGAATAACAAGTGCGCCAGAAAGAAGAGAGAAGTAGTTATCTGGGTTTTACAGTTCTTTGGTTGAGTTCTATACTGAGGAAGTTTTACGAGGTTTTATCCCTTGTGGTTTCCCCACATAAAATCTTTGTGTTCTTATGTTTCTATGCGTGTTGTTCTTTCAACGATCCTACTAGTGAAAATTGTTTTAATATATTATCTAGGCAATTTAAGAAAATTAACATTGATCATATTCAATTAACTAATTTGATACACATAGTGATCGAGCAATAAGAAAATACATCGAAAGTAGTAGAATTTTATTATAACAAAGATGGTTATCAATTTGAGGATTCTAAATTTTTTTAATTTGATACTTAATTGTGAAACTATGCAAATGCAAGTAGAAACAAAAAGATCTCTATGGTTCAAATGATGCAAGACGTGTACATGTGGACTTTGGGGACAACAGTTGACTGAATGAGTCGAGTACTGTTATGGTGGAAGCATAGAAAAATAAAAATTAAAGTAGGAAACACACTATATCGATAGAAAGTATGTGCGCAGACAATATGCAGGAATTAGAACCAATTCTATTATTACTTCTTCTCTATGAAGATTGGTTCATTGTTACAATAGTGTACATGTTTATATAGAATGATGAGACTCTTGGGTGACTACACGTTATGTTCAGTTAGAAGAAGTTATAACGGTTCAGAAGTTCAACCATCATAGAGGACTAGAAGACAGATATCTTCTATCGATTTTCAACATTCATCAATGCCGAAAAGGAATTCCAAGATGTTGTATGTCGAGTGTAAAACCTATCAAGTCTTGTCGAGGTCGATTGTGTTGAGGTTCATACTTTTCGAATCCAATTTTGAACCTCTTGAAGTAGTCAAAGTAGTCAAAGTGCTATACTTTGTCAAAGTTTGACAACATGCCAACTGCTGGTTGGATCATTCCTCCTTCCTTAAGAGACAATGATCTCCATTGTGTATTCATTTAGGTGAGGAAACTTGTTGGATACTTTAGTCGAAGAGTACCATTTTTCTTACAGGGGGATTTGTCTATCTTTAGCCACTTGAAATAAGGGAATGGATATTTTCCTTGTATGGCGTATGCATCGTCCCATAATGGTATAAAAAAGAAGAGGTTCCTGAACATTTGGATGGATGTCTTTGGTGTTAGCACTCAGAATGTACCCAGGTTGTGAAAAGGTAGATCTCGAGGTAACAGCAAAAACCACTTTAGAATGTATTTCTGACCTAATACAATCAGAGAGGGATCTCTCACTATTTACAAAGTTTTTACACTCAAGACATTCAATCAAAGACACTCAGAAGGTCAGATTTCTAATGGGACAAATAGGACAAGTTTCTTTTAAAAGACTTGGTAGGACGGTCATGGAGGAGACCATTGGGCAATGGAGTCAATAATCAGATCTGAAATAGGTTGCAGGAGGTAGGGTTTTGAAAGTTTATGAACAGAGGCAACGTAGGCACCATTTCCTCAGTATTGAGGTATTAGCAGGTTGATTAGTAGACAAAGGGAGACATTCCATCAAACAGAGCACCTAACTATGGTGAATTCTGCAAGACTTTAGAAGAAAATATTTTGAAAATGCTTGAACAATGGACCTAGAGCATGCAGGATTAATTCTAGCCCATAAAAACTAATGCTAAATCATGAAAGCAAATACAAAATGGAGTGGAAAACAGGATAAACAGTCACATAAAGAAATTACTTATTGAAGAAAAGATGGCACAAGAATCTCTGACATGAAAAAGATTTTACATTCCTCCTCTGCAAATTTTATTCATTTATTGAAAATGTGAAGCCATTACCATGTAGAGCCTCCCCGATCTTGAAAATCCTCCCCTACTATCAATTACATTTCCCTTTTTATAAGAAAATTCTTTACCTAACTTAGAATTCAAAACCTAACTCAAAACAGTTACAACAAAGTTTCTCCTGCATATCTCCAATGGTGATAGCTGTGTGAAATATGGGAGAGGTTTTTATAACTGGACACATTCCCAACAAAACCCATGTCTTCATTTCTCCAGAAAAATCTCAATATCCTCGGAATATTCCTTTGAAGCTGATGACTCATATAATAAAATTGTATATTTCTGGAAAAATGACCTGTAAAGATATTTAAAATTCTCCCAACCTGTGATTACTGTGTAAAAAACGAAGGATTATTTTTATTATAGTCTTGTTAGGAATAAAAACCTCTCTCAGTTTTGTCAAATTAAATTCCATTTGTCCAAAACAATTCTTTGAAGTTGATGGCTGAAATAGTCCTTTGGAAAACATGAAAACTGGTCTGTACAACTGATTTTGTTGCTGCTGAACCATAGCACCTGTGTGAAAACTGAAAGAGGTTATTGTATATATTTACGTTGTGAAGAAAATACTCTCCACGTTTCACAAAATACTTCTTCATTTGATCTAAACAATTATTTTTGTTGGATGACTAGAACAGTCATTTCGAAATCTGAATATTTTCCCTCTAAAGATGACTTTACTGCTCCCAATCTGTATCACTTGGGTAAAAACTGAAAGAGGTTATTGTATATCAAGATGTTATGATAAAAATCCTCTTTCTATTTTTGAAAAGTATTCTTCGTTTGAAACAGGTCGTTGAATAAAATGACTAAAACAGTCATTTCCAGAAAAATATGCTAAGTTGCTTCTAAACCTTGAACTGTTTAACTTCATGAATGCTCTCACTGTAAATATTTCTGCAACTCTTCTGGGCTGATTTTATTCTTCATTGTTGAATGGTGGCTTCCCTCCTCTTGTTCTAAAAAAAACAATTTCCATTTGAATCCTTATCTCCGCCATTTCCCTGTGATTGAAAACACTTAGAAGTTAAGTTTTGAAATATGGTGGACTGTTTCCTTCCCTCAGCACGCACAGCAAATGAAATTATTTTTAAAAACAAGTTTAAAAAACCAAGTCAAATTTATTTATATAGGATGGTTTATTATGGATCCTCCTTTCCAGATTATCTATCACGCATCTTTTTATTTCAGATTCTTTTGTGACCCTTGATCTAATTACTTTTAGTTTTCAACCGTAGAATCAAGTGCCATGTACTCCTTTCCGCCAGGCTTCCTGATTTTAACCACCGTGCAACTTTGAGCTCCGGAATCATCCACAGCCATCGATGTGATATATCTTTAACTTTCCACCGTCAGATCAAATGCCACATACCCAATTCCACTGGGCACTTTGGGCTTATCTACCGTGCAAGTCTAAGCTCCGGAATTCATAATAGCGGTTGATTTAATTCACTTTAATTCTCTGCCGTCGGATCAACTTTGCACATATGCATTCCGTTGAGCCCTTTTGTTTTAATCAACGCGCAATTTTACCCTCCAGAAATGATATTACCCGTTGATTTAAGTTTCACTTTTTACCTTAGCCACCGAATTATTTTATGCGCTAATGTTTAGATTATACCTTAAGAAAGGTAATAACCTTTTTTAGCGCGTAAACCTTCGTTAAACTTTGGCTTGGTAAATAAATCCCTCTCTTTGACTTTAGAATATTCAAAACTATTAATTTTTTGAATATAAAGAAAATAAAATCTTTATAAAACCCATTTTCTAGATTTCATTTAAAAATTAATAAATCTTTTTGCCCCATTTGTGAAAAATTTATTTGTCTTTTTCCCTAAACTTCTTTACCTTCTCTTCTTTGCGAACTTGGACATATCTTAATGAGAAAACTTTGGAAACCAACTCAATCACCCATGAGAATTTAAAAATTTTAAGGCAATAGGAGCAATTTTGACAAAAATAAATTCAGTGTTAACAACTGGCTCCAACTAGGGATGCTATCCTCCCTGTGAGGTAGCAAAGAACCCGTAGACTAGGTGCCAAATCCATTGGGTTTCTCTTAATCTTTCTCTGAAATCCTCAACTTGTTTTGAACTGAACCATCAACTGAAACCATTTTGCAAACAAATCCCACTCTGTCAACCTGTAACTTGTAACTGAATTGCACTTGAAACTGAAACCAAACTGAAAATTGCTGAAAGAGATGCTCGCCATGTCGAGCTTATTCATGCCTACCTATCCTACTTAACTAAGCACAAATTCCCAATCAAGCAAAATCTGACTTCCAATGAAGCCAATCAAGCAATTTATCCAATAATTCCATTTCTTCGTCATGCTTCATCAAAGTTAGATCATAAGAACAAGATAGCAGTAGGTTATGATGAAAAATTTGTCATTTACTGCAAACATATAACCAACTACTCCATCTGAAATATTTATCCATGTACTCTGCTACTGGATCATAAAAAACATGACAAATTTCAAAATACTCAATCACTTGTTTGTCATGACAAGGCTGTCCAAAAAGTAACTCCTCTTGCATACTGTCAAACCGATCTTCAGAAGAGCTTTGAAAGGAATTCTCATGATTGTTTTTCAATGATTTATCAACAACTTCATTTAATATTTCTACATTTACAACTCCATTATTCTCAAGCATGTCAAGAGGAATATCATTTTGTTCTTCAACAATATTAAGCAAAAAGATGTCTTCTTGACAAAATGTTTATGAATTGGAAATATTTAAAGAAACATCCCATTTAGAGTTCTCATCTCCTTCTTTGTGATCCCTTTGTTTATTGCACATTGTTGGTTCTTTCACATACTGAGATTGATGGCATGATTGCTCTTCATTTTCATTATATATAAGTAGGCTAAAATTTTCTTTAAAACCATCACTATCATAATTTTCAACAAGCTGATCACAATCATCAGAAAAACCATCAAGAGTATAACCGTCTTCTTTCACATCAATAGGCTGATCATCTTCATGCTCATATCTTTTTTCCATTTCTAATCCAAGGGCTGATTTCTCTTTAATTGTATTTTCAGAAAATAAATATGTGGAGGGACTATAAGAGTGAAAATTTGTAGAATCATAATTCTTTATGTAATCACCCACAGAAGCATTAGAATTTAGAGGAAATTGTTGCTGCAAAAAGGAATTTTCTGATTGGGAATAAGCAGCCTCATCTTGAAGCAAAACTTCAGAAGTTGAATAATATGAAGAAGGGTTTGATTGACCATCCCAACTTCCTTCTTGGTCACACAAAGAATGACAAGACTGCTGCAAATTATCATCTACTTCAGCAAAATAAATGTAGTTTCTTGAATCAGAGTTTTGGTTCATGTCTTTTTCACTAGAGGAAGAAATTATTAACTGCTGAGATTTTTCTTGAATGTGAAGACAATTAATTTGTGTTTCTTTTTTCTGAAATGGGTTCTCATATGAA
Source organism: Pseudotsuga menziesii (assembly GCA_001517045.1). NCBI lineage: Eukaryota > Viridiplantae > Streptophyta > Pinopsida > Pinales > Pinaceae > Pseudotsuga > Pseudotsuga menziesii. The sequence continues at coordinate 49,770 of LPNX010132923.1, forward strand.
ATTTCTAAAAGCTCTTCATCCACTAACTCATCATCACTATACAATTTTTCCAAATCTTCAATGAAACCTTTAGCATGCATACAACAATCTTGAACCAGCAACAAGGAGGGGTATTGTTTTTGGTAATGTTCATGAAATACTGTATGAAAATCAGTAAGGGAAGATAAACTTTCTGATGGTAACCCTTCATACCATGACCTTGCATCGCCTTCTAGAGTAGCCATGAACATTTTCATTAAAGAATCCTCATGCAATTTAACTCCCAGCTTATGTATATGTATATGAAATCTAACTAAATGAAGGGCAGCATCATCATTCTTTTGATCTTTAAACTTTGGAAGACCTGTTTGCCAATCCACTTTAGGTATTCGATTTGGAAAATCAGAAATGTGAGCACGATTCATAGGAGCATACCTTGCAGACAAAGAACTCATCTTGACAAATGAATACACTGAATCAACTCTTCAAACTTTACAATCTTTTGACAGTGGAGTCGCCATAGGAATTCTGAAAACTGGATTCTTCAAAGATGGAGTCGCCAGGTGAAAGATGCACAACCTTGCTGATATCTCACTATCGTTCACCATCAACAGTCAAATCTGAAAGTATGTTGTTTATACCTAGGGAAGATTTGAACCTTCGTTCCCCGGCAACGGCGCCAGTTTGTTAGCACTCATAATGTACCCAGCTTGTGAAAAGGTAGATCCCGAGGTAACAACAAAAACCACTTTAGAATGTATTTCTGACCTAATACAATCAGAGAGGGATCTCTCACTATTTACAAAGTTTTTATACTCAAGAAACTCAATCAAAGACACTCAGAAGGTCAGATTTCTGATGGGACAAATACGACAAGTTTGTTTTAAAAGACTTGGTAGGATGGTCATGGAGGAGACCATTGGGCAATGGAGTCAATAATCAGATCTGAAATAGGTTGCAGGAGGTAGGGTTTTGAAAGTTTATGAACAGAGGCAAGGTAGGCACCATTTCCTCAGTATTGAGGTATTAGAAGGTTGATTAGTAGACGAAGGGAGACATTCCATCAAACAGAGCACCTAACTATGGTGAATTCTGCAAGACTTTAGAAGAAAATATTTTGAAAATGCTTGAACAATGGACCTAGAGCATGCAGGATTAATTCTAGCCCATAAAAACTAATGATCAAGCATGAAAGCAAATACAAAATGGAGTGGGAAACAGGATAAACAGTCACATAAATAAATTACTTACTGAAGAAAAGATGGCACAAGAATCTCTGACATGAAAAAGATTTTACATTCCTCCTCTGCAAATTTTATTCATTTACTGAAAACGTGAAGCCATTACAATAAAGAGCCTCCCTGCTCTTGAAAATCCTCCCCTACTATCAATTACATTTCCCTTTTTATAAGAAAATTCTTTACCTAACTTAGAATTCAAAACCTAACTCAAAACAGTTACAACAAAGTTTCTCCTGCATATCTCCAATGGTGATAGCTGTGTGAAATATGGGAGAGGTTTTTATAATTGGACATGTTCCCAACAAAACCCATGTCTTCATTTCTCCAGAAAAATCTCAATATCCTCGGAATATTCCTTTGAAGCTGATGACTCATATAATAAAATTGTATATTTCTGGAAAAATTACCTGTAAAGATATTTAAAAGTATCCCAACCTGTGATTACTGTGTAAAAACCGAAGGAGTTTTTTTACTATAGTCCTTTTAGGAATAACAACCTCTTCCAGTTTTGTCAAATTAAATTCCATTTGTCCAAAACAATTCTTTGAAGTTGATGGCTGAAATAGTCCTTTCGAAAACATGAAAACTCGTCTGTACAACGGATTTTGTTGCTGCTGAACCATAGCACCTGCGTGAAAAATTAAAGAGGTTATTGTATATATGTACGTTGTGAAGAAAATCCTCTTCCCGTTTCACAAAATACATCTTCATTTGATCTAAAAAATTATTTTTGTTGGATGACTAGAACAGTCATTTCGAAATCTAAATATTTTCCCTCTAAAGATGACTTTTCTGCTCCCAATCTGTATCACCTGGGTAAAAAATGAGAGAGGTTATTGTATATCAAGATGTTATGATGAAAAGCCTCTTTCATTTTTTGAAAAATCTTCTTCGTTTCCTGGAAACAGGTCGTTGAATAAAATGACTAAAACATTCATTTCCAGACAAATATGCTAAGTTGCTTCTAAACCTTGAACTGTTTAACTTCATGAATGCTCTCACTGTAAATATTTCTGCAACTCTTTGGGGCTGATTTGCTTCTGCATTGTTGAATGGTGGCTTCCCTCCTCTTGTTCTAAAAAAAATAATTTCCAGCTGACTCCTTATCTCCGCGATTTCGCTGTGATTGAAAACACTTAGAAGTTAAATTTTGAAATATGGTGGACCGTTTCCTTCCCTCAATGTGCGCAGCAAATGAAATTATTTTTAAAACCAAGTTTAAAAAACCAAGTCAAATTTATTTATATAGGATGGTTTATTCCGGAGCCTCCTTTCCAGATTATCTATCGCGCATCTTTTTATTCCGGATTCTTTTGTGACCCTTGATCTAATTACTTTTAGTTTTCAACCATAGGATCAAGTTCCATGTACTCCTTTCCGCCAGGCTTCCTGATTTTAACCACCGTGCAACTTTGAGCTCCGGAATCATCCACAGCCATCGATGTGATATATCTTTAACTTTCCACCGTCGGATCAAATGCCACGTACCAAATTCCGCTGGGCACTTTGGGCTTATCTACCGTGCAAGTCTAAGCTCCAGAATTCATAATAGCGGTTCATTTAATTCACTTTAATTCTCCGTCGTTGGATCAACTTTGCACATATGCATTCCACTGAGCCCTTTTGTTTTAATCAACGCGCAATTTTACCCTTCGGAAATGATATTACCCGTTGATTTAAGTTTCACTTTTACCTTAGCCACCGAATTATTTTATGCGCTAATGTTTAGATTATACCTTAAGAAAGGTAATAACCTTTTTTAGCGCGTAAACCTTCGTTAAACTTTGGCTTGGTAAATAAATCCCGCTCTTTGACTTTAGAATATTCAAAACTACTAATTTTTTGAATATAAAGAAAATAAAATCTTTATAAAACCCATTTTGTAGATTTTATTTAAAAATTAATAAATCGTTTTGCCCCATTTGTGAAAAATTTATTTGTCTTTTTCCCTAAACTTCTTTACCTTCTCTTCTTTGCCAACTTGTACATATCTTAATGAGAAAACTTTGGAAACCAACTCAATCACCCATGAGAATTTAAAATTTTTAAGGCAATAGGAGCAATTCTGACAAAAATAAATTCAGTGTTAACAACTGGCTCCAACTAGGGATGCTATCCTCCCTGTGAGGTAGCAAAGATCCTGTAGACCAGGTGCCAAATCCATTGGGTTTCTCTTAATATTTCTCTGAAATCCTCAATTTGTTTTGAACTGAACCATCAACTGAAACCATTTTCCAAACAAATCCCACTCTGTCAACCTGTAACCTGTAACTGAATTGCACTTGAAACTGAAACCAAACTGAAAATTGCTGAAAGAGATGCTCGCCATGTCGAGCTTATTCATGCCTACCTATCCTACTTAACTAAGCACAAATGCCCAATCAAGAAAAATCTCACTTCCAATGAAGCCAATCAAGCAATTTATCCAATAATGCCATTTCTTCCTCATGCTTCATCAAAGTTAGATCATAAGAAAAAAATAGCAGTACGTTATGATGAAAAATTTGTCCTTTACTGCAAACATATAACCAACTACTCCATCTGAAATATTTATCCATGTACTCTACTACTGGATCATAAAAAACATGACAAATTTCAAAATACTCAATCACTTGATTCTCATGACAAGGCTGTCCAAAAAGAAACTCCTCTTGCATACTGTCAAACCGATCTTCAGAAGAGCTTTGAAAGGAATTCTCATGATTGTTTTTCAATGATTTATCAACAACTTCATTTAATATTTCTACGTTTACAACTCCATTATTCTCAAGCATTTCAAGAGGAATATCATTTTGTTCTTCAACAATATGAAGCAAAAAGATGTCTTCTTGACAAAATGTTTCTGAATTGGAAAGATTTAAAGAAACATCCCATTTATAGTTCTCATCTCCTTCTTTGTGATCCCTTTTTTTATTGCACATTGTTGGTTCTTTCACATACTGAGATTGATGGCATGATTGCTCTTCATTTTCATTATATATAAGTAGGCTAAAATTTTCTTTAAAACCATCACTATCATAATTTTCAACAAGCTGATCACAATCATCAGAAAAACCATCAAGAGTATAACCATCTTCTTTCACATCAATAGGCTGATCATCTTCATGCTCATATCTTTTTTCCAATTCTAATCCAAGGGCTGATTTCTCTTTAATTGTATTTTCAGAAAATAAATATGTGGAGGGACTGTAAGAGTGAAAATTTGTAGAATCAGAATTCTTTATGTAATCACCCACAGAAGCATTAGAATTTAGAGGAAATTGCTGTTGCAAAAAGGAATTTTCTGATTGGGAATAAGCAACCTCATCCTGAAACAAAAATTTAGAAGTTGAATAATATGAAGAAGGGTTTGATTGACCATCCCAACTTCCTTCTTGGTCACACAAAGAATGACAAGACTGCTGCAAATTATCATCTACTTCAGCAAAAGAAATGTAGCTGCTTGAATTAGAGTTTTGGTTCATGTCTTCTTCAGTAGAGGAAGAAATTATTAACTGCTGAGATTTTTCTTGAATGTGAAGACAACTAATTTGTGTTTCTTTTTTCTGAAATGAGTTCTCATATAAACTTTCTAAAAGCTCTTCACCCACTAACTCATCATCACTATACAATTTTTCCAAATCTTCAATGAAACCTTTAGCATGCATACAACAATGTTGAACCAGCAACAAGGAGGGGTATTGGTTTTGGTAATGTTCATGAAATACTGTATGAAAATCAGTAAGGGAAGATAAACTTTCTGATGGTAACCCTTCATACCATGACCTTGCATCTTCTTCTAGAGTAGCCATGAACATTTTCATTAAAGAATCCTCATGCAATTTAACTCCCAGCTTATGTATATGTATATGAAATCTAACTAAATGAAGGGCAGCATCATCATTTTTTGATATTTAAACTTTGGAAGACCTGTTTTCCAATCCACTTTAGGTATTCGATTTGGAAAACCAGGAATGTGAGCATGATTCATAGGAGCATACCTTGCAGACAAAGAACTCATCTTGACAAATGAATACACTGAACCAACTCTTCAAACTTTACAATCTTTTGACAGTGGAGTCGCCATAGGAATTCTGAAAACTAGATTTTTCAAAGATAGAGTCGCCAGGTGAAAGATGCACAACCTTGCTAATATCTGACTATCGTTCACCATCAACAGTCAAATCTGAAAGTATGTCGTTTATACCGAGGGAAGATTTGAACCTTCGTTCCCCGGCAACGACGCCAGTTTGTTAGCACTCAGAATGTACCCAGGTTGTGAAAAGGTAGATCCCGAGGTAACAGAAAAAACCACTTTAGAATGTATTTCTGACCTAATACAATCAGAGAGGGATCTCTCACTATTTACAAAGTTTTTATACTCAAGATATTCAATCAAAGACACTCAGAAGGTCAGATTTCTGATGGGACAAATAGGACAAGTTTGTTTTAAAAGACTTGGTAGGACGATCATGGAGGAGACCATTGGGCAATGGAGTCAATAATCAGATCTTAAATAGGTTGTAGGAGGTAGGGTTTTGAAAGTTTATGAATAGAGGCAAGGTAGGAACCATTTCCTCAGTCTTGAGGTATTAGAAGGTTGATTAGTAGACAAAGGGAGACATTCCATCAAACAAAGCACCTAACTATGGTGAATTCTGCAAGACTTTAGAAGAAAATATTTTGAAAATGCTTGAACAATGGACCTAGAGCATGTAGGATGAATTCTAGCCCATAAAAACTAATGCTCAAGCATGAAAGAAAATACAAAATGGAGTGGGAAACAGGATAAATAGTCACATAAAGAAATTACTTACTGAAGAAAAGATGGCACAAGAATCTCTGACATGAAAAAGATTTTACATTCCTCCTCTGCAAATTTTATTCACTTACTGAAAATGTGAAGCCATTACAATGTAGAGCCTCCCCGCTCTTGAAAATCCTCCCCTACTATCAATTACATTTCCCTTTTTATAAGAAAAGTCTTTACCTAACTTAGAATTCAAAACCTAACTCAAAACAGTTACAACAAAGTTTCTCCTGCATATCTCCAATGGTGATAGCTGTGTGAAATATGGAAGAGGTTTTTATAATTGGACATGTTCCCAACAAAACTCATGTCTTCATTTCTCCAGAAAAATCTCAATATCCTTGGAATATTACTTTGAAGCTGATGACTCATATAATAAAATTGTATATTTCTAGAAAAATGACCTGTAAAGATATTTAAAATTCTTCCAACCTGTGATTACTGTGTAAAAACCGAAGGATGTTTTTTATTATAGTCCTATTAGAAATAAAAACCTCTCCCAGTTTTTTCGAATTAAATTCCATTTGTCCAAAACAATTCTTTGAAGTTGATGGCTGAAATAGTCCTTTGGAAAACATGAAAACTGGTCTGTACAACTGATTTTGTTGCTGCTGAACCACAGCACCTGTTTGAAAAATGAAAGAGTTTATTGTATATAGGTACTTTTTGAATAAAATCCTCTCCCCATTTCACAAAATACATCTTCATTTGATCTAAACAATTATTTTTGTTGGATGACTAGAACAGTCATTTCGAAATCTGAATATTTTCCCTCTAAATATGACTTTGATGCTCCCAATATGTATCACCTGGGTAAACAATGAGAGAGGTTATTGTATATCAATATGTTATGATGAAAAGCCTCTTTCAGTTTTTGAAAATTCTTCTTCGTTTGCTGGAAACAGGTCGTTTAATAAAATGACTAAAACAGTCATTTCCAGAAAAATATGCTAAGTTGCTTCTAAACCTTGAACTGTTTAACTTCATGAATGCTCTCACTGTAAATATTTCTGCAACTCTTCTGGGCTGATTTGCTTCAGCATTGTTGAATGGTGGCTTCCCTCCTCTTGTTCTAAAAAAAACAATTTCCAGCTGACTCCTTATCTCCGCCATTTCCCTGTGATTGAAAACACTTAGAAGTTAAGTTTTGAAATATGGTGGACTGTTTCCTTCCCTTAGTGCATGCAGCAAATGAAATTATTTTTAAAACCAAGTTTAAAAAACCAAGTCAAATTTATTTATATAGGATGGTTTATTCCGGAGCCTCCTTTCTAGATTATCTATCGCGCATCTTTTTATTCCGGATTCTTTTGTGACCCTTGATCTAATTACTTTTAGTTTTCAACCATAGGATCAAGTGCCATGTACTCCTTTCCACCAGGCTTCCTGATTTTAACCACCGTGCAACTTTGAGCTCCGGAATCATCCACAGCCATCGATGTGATATATCTTTAACTTTCCACCGTCAGATCAAATGCCACGTACCAAATTCCGCTGGGCACTTTGGGCTTATCTACCGTGCAAGTCTAAGCTCCGGAATTCATAATAGCGGTTGATTTAATTCACTTTAATTCTCCGCCGTCGGATCAACTTTGCACATATGCATTCTGCTGAGCCCTTTTGTTTTAATCAACGCACAATTTTACCCTCCGGAAATGATATTACCCGTTGATTTAAGTTTCACTTTTAACCTTAGCCACCGGATTATTTTATGCGCTAATTTTTAGATTATACCTTAAGAAAGGTAATAACCTTTTTTAGCGCGTAAACCTTCGTTAAACTTTGGCTTGGTAAATAAAGCCCACTCTTTGACTTTAGAATATTCAAAACTATTAATTTTTTGAATATAAAGAAAATAAAATCTTTATAAAACCCATTTTGTAGATTTCATTTAAAAATTAATAAATCTTTTTGCCCCATTTGTGAAAAATTTATTTTTCTTTTTCCCTAAACTTCTTTACCTTCTCTTCTTTGCCAACTTGGACATATATTAATGAGAAAACTTTGGAAACCAACTTAATCACCCATGAGAATTTAAAAATTTTAAGGCAATAGGAGCAATTCTGACAAAAATAAATTCAGTGTTAACATTTGGATTATATTGTATGGAAGTCATTATGTTCCAACAATGGTGCATGGTATGGTCGAAGTTGATCTACATTGAATACTGGATGTAGGCCAAGGCATGGAGGAATGTTGAGTTGAAAAGCGTTTTCTCCAATAAATTTAAGGATATTGTATGGACCATATCGCAAAGGTTTCATCTTTATGTATGGATAGGTGAAGCACTGCTTCTTTAGATGTAACAATACCTAATTGCCAATTTGAAATGAATGAGGAATACAATGCTTATTGTGTCTGGAATTAGCTTTTTCATTAGCTCATTGAAACATTTATTGTGCTTGCTTCTAGATGTTGTAGATTTGATCTATGAAATTTAATTCTTTCTCCACTTTTCTTCCTTCAAATTCGGTGGCATTCGACTATGTCAAGGAATTGATCACGTCGATAGGAGCTAAGGGTTGAAATCTATAACAAATTTCAAATGGACTCTTTCCCATAGAATTGTGTTGAGCATGATTGTAGTTGTCATGTATATATAGAAGGGTGCTATCCCATGTTCGAAGGTAGAAAAGGGAAGGGGGAGGTAGAGAAAAGTGCGAACCCCATTTTAGGCTCCCGATCACTTAACGAAACCCTCCCTTCTGAATGTAAAATTGGGTTTCCAGAGGGATCCTTCTCATTGTGTATGCAACATTGTAGGGACTAATACGCGAACCATAGGATATACTACTATATCTAGCTATGATACTAGATAAATAACCATTTAAACTATAGTATTTTCCCCAGCAGAATCATTGCAGTAGCTCATACAACAGACCACAAAAATGCCAAAGATACAAAGATAAATGGTCGATTTGCTTCCTCAAAAAAAGTAATATTTGTGGTCATAAACTTGCAATGGTGAATTCTAGTAGGAATTCCATCAAAAACTCCATTTATTGTGCTTCCTGTTGAAATTTCTCTTGTATTATTTAAAACCTACAAATTTCTTAAAACCTAGAACATAATAATTCATGCGCAGATACCTTCATAATATTAGTCCTTTCATGTATTATGTATTATATTTAAGAATAGGCTCTTATGTATACTGATTTTTTCATTATGTGGGGATCTTGTTCATTTGTAAATTGAGTCATAAGATGGCTGAATCAAATAGTGCGATTGACTTATTGAACACAAAATCCATGTGTTAGAGATAACATATCCTATACCTTATTATTGACTACTTTCTTATGCTTCATTGAATTAGACATAATGTATATTGTAATCCACTTAAAATGATGATAATTGTATATATTAGATTGTATTTTTAGGTATCAAACGATTGGTGATTAAAGTATTCTTACACAAAAGAAAAGGTAGAACCTACAGTGAAATAGAAAGAGCAACACCGCCACAAGTTCTAGGTTGAAGAAGATAAACCCCCGTGTATCCCAGTCAAGAAGAAGGGATAGCTTTGGTAGTAGGATAACTAGTAATATTTATTGATTTTTTTTAAATGAATATATTAAGTGTGATGTTAAATCTGATGAAAAAATACCATAACAAAACTATGTCTCCAAATTTGAAATAAAATATATCAATAGGTATATAATATTAACATACGAGGAAGACAACCATTAGGGATTATTTGGTTTGATTCCATCCCAACATATGTGAAACCAACCATTTTATTTGTATTATTATAGACTTGATATATAATTTCATTTTATAAGTGTAATTATTTTTGAAATTTATGGGGTTTTACTCAGTTTCCAACGGGTTTGCCTAAAAAATGTATTTCGAGTGGTCCAGAAGTAAGTCAAGTGAGGTATGATTCTTATTTAAAGTAGTCCAAAAGTATAGGTATAATGGTTGGAATTTCAATATGGTATTATAAGTTGTTTTTTATTGAAGAATGGGGATCATTAGAATAACCTTCTTTGATTGACTCACTACAACCACACCCCTGAGATTGTACAGGATCTGAAACCACCCACCATTTGGATAGGGATGAGCAATTCTTCTTTCATATTTAAGTTATTCCTTTCCACAGATCAACAAAGAAGAACTCGTACACCAGCCCCAAGTCTTTGGTTTCTTATATCTAAAATTGTGTTCAGAACACTTTTGAAATTTACTAGAACACCCACCAAATACAGGTTTGATATATTATGGTGTGGCCATTACTAGTGTCAAGAGATATGGCATGGAATTGGCCTTTTTAGGGGTTTTTTTATTTCTATCACTAATACTTTAGAGAAATAGCACCCCAAAAGCGTAGACATCAACCTTTTCTATAAAATGGCCATGAAAAATATATTCTAGAGACATATAACCTTTGCCAAAACAAAAATAAGCCTCAACCCAATTTTTTTATAAGAATTTTTTCTTGGTTAATTATTTTTTTATCTCACCCAGTTCCAATAATTGTTGTGCTAAGATGAGTTTGATATTTAGAAAAGTATCTAACCAACCCAAAATCTACAATTTTAGGCTTGAAGTGTTGATCTAGCAGAATATTAGTAGATTTTATGTTTCGATGACTAATGTGTATATATGTTTCTTGATGAAGATAAGCTATCACACCAAAATTCCTAATATAATCTCAAACCCCCTCGACCAATCCAACACTTTTCCCATATTTTCATCTGTTGCAAACTACATTTAGCTATTTAACTCATTAAATCATCAACTAAAATTATCATCAACAATGAGAAACATGTGAATATTTCCTATAAAGAAAACCATTTTATAGAATTAAAAAAAAAATACCAAATAAAAAGTGATCAAGGATTTTTTTTGAAGGTATTCATAGGCTAAGAGTTTTTCTAAGCCATCCACACTACACCCCAACAGTTTGATGAGGTTTTATGTTGAAAATGACTTATAATATCCACTTCAATGAAGAACTCACTCACACACTGTTCTCCCTTGGAATATAGTCCTTCACAGCAATTTCCCTCGCATCTAATAAAACTCCCTACCAAGATGTCTAGTCTATATTGCTCAATAGTGGTGTATATGCTTTACACCTAAAAATTGTGTTGATGATATTATCCCTTGAAATCCTTGGCCAAAACATTCTTTTGGGTCTTTACTTCTCAATCCCAGGTAGTATGACGCACCTTGCTTCCTAGCACAGGGTGTCAGAGAGGCCTGACGCCTCTTGTTGTTGGAATACTTAGAGGGCGGTGAATCAGTATTTGCACAATAATAAAAATTTTAATCAAAAGCAAGTTGCTAATCACCAATCATAGCATTTCATCAATGTACAAAAAAATAATTATTTGTACAGTACACAATATTTTTTAAGTTGAAACCCAAGTCATGGGGGTAAAACTACATAATCCTTTTAAAACAAATTTGACCAAGAAACAATTGGGGTAAAAACAATTAATAAAACTTTAGCACCTATAAATAGAAGGGGATACAATCCCTAGGATTATCCAAATACAAATCAGAAGTCGTTGTAACAACTTAACTCATGACATTGTGAGCCCTAGCACCACCCCTACCACCCTAAAGAGAAAGCTGATTGAATGTGTGGACCTGTCAAACCAATCACTGAGCCTACTACTGATAATATCTTCTCTCTGATCACTAGAAATTCATCACTTCATACCAAAAATTAATTTAACTTCCATACACTACTCATGTACATCCTTGTACACCTCATCATACCCATTCAGTCATCAAGTAAAATTGCTATGTGTTCACTGATCATAAGCCATGCATTGCCATGCACCATCATCATATTTATGCATTATCATCATATGGTATGCATCCTCATAATCAAATATACATCATCATGATATCAGTTTGCATCGTGTATGCATCATCAACATCAAGTATATGTGATAGTTCATAGGAGAACATCATCACACTATGTTATGCATGTACATCATATTGTATAGGAGTGCATCCACACCATAGATTGCACATCATTATGACATGCATTGTCATCATAAAGTGTATCATATAATATCATAAAGGTATACAACATCATAATTCTATCCTCCATAACATATCTAATGAAGTCAAATATATATACCAATATAGAGTATCACATGCTAAGATCAAAGATGAACTCCATCCATGAGAGACATGTGCCATCACAAGAGAAACCTAGAAGCATGAACCATACCTTTTTGAATATCACAAGATGAAGAAATAATAGAAAATACAAAATAAAATATAGATAATTTCATCAAATATCCCTCATAATAATATTTCTAACGATCCAAGAATTTTTTAATTTCGATTCTGTATGAGAGAGTTATGTCAATTTTTGTGAAGATGCCCAAAAATTTCTCCTCCACAAAGTTTCACACTTTTCTCCAAGAGTTGCGAAATACCAAATAGAGATTTGATTTATAAACAAATGAAATGTTTGATATTCTATTTATATAGGTTCTAGAATAAAGTTAGTACCTCAAACTGGGCCGACATGCAATTCAAAATTCCAAATAATTAAATTATTTTTTATTTGGTCTGCCGGCCCAAAAAGGTGGGGTACACCAAATTCGAAAATTCATATCTCTTCAATCGTAAGGAGTTAGAAGATGATCCACATATCAATGAAAATTTTTTGACGAGAAAAATATCCCTATGATGGGATTATTAGCAAATTCGTAGTCTAATACCCTTAAATGTTTTAATTTGTTTAGGACTTCAAATATTCCACACATAAAGGTGTCAAAGACCATGTTACATTATGCATAAGTTCCAAGGTCAAAGGATTCAATATACATCATAAAAGGAATTATGGTTTTTTATTAGGTCATCAAAGTCACCACAAGCAAGGATATTCTCCATATCACAAGGGCTTCAACCATGACATATATGGCAATCAACAATATGTGTGTGGGACCCTAATTAACAAAATACCATATCCAAGTGCACCGTGACCTCATTAAAACACAAATTACCACTAAATGGGTTATTTTTCCTATTGAAACTTCTTCAAACCACCAAGGACACTTTCTAGAATACTAGGGAATAGGTTATGGACCCGCAGAACAAAAGAAACAACTAAGAAATCATAGAAATTATTTAGCGGAACTTAAACACTGTAAAGGGTGTACAAGGATTTTGACATTGTCCCAGGGGATCCAAGTGATTTAGACTTGGGCTTGGACAAGGTCAAAAGGTCTTCTTTGACATTGAAATACTTCTTACCCTCAAGATATCCTCAAGGGGCATCAGGAAACACTTCTTGGAATCAATGACCAGGAACAGTTGGCATCAATGGAAACTTAATAAAAAATATCCCCCTTTTTCATTAATGAAAACACCATAACTCTTCTTCAAAAAACTCTCCCCTTATTCACAACTTCTCTCCCCCTTTGGCATCAATGGAAAATTTTTCTTCTTGTAGTATTACTTCCCCACTCATCATGTTTATGTGTTTTTGAATATGGATCAATTCAATTAGGATATAACATGACTCCCATTTTTTCTCGAAGGTCTCCAAAAGTCTCTCTTGGGATATGCTTCATAAAAAATTTTGCAATATGTTCTTTTTTCCCAATATATTGAAACTTAATATTGTTTTATGTGACTTGTCCCCGAAGAAAGTGAAACTTTATAGGAATATTCTTGGTCTTGGAGTGCATAACTAGATTCTTGGAGATACTAATGGCACTCATATTGTCACATAGAATTGGAATTGGCTCATCACATGTCGCGTGTATGTCTTATAGGGTTTCCTTCATCCAAATAATCTGACTACAATAGGATTTTGCTGCTATATATTTTGCTTAAGCGGTTGATAAGGACACTAACAACTGATTCTTCCTCGACTAAGATTCTACACAATTACCTAGAAAGAAACATGTTCCACTGGTGCTTCTTCTGTCGTCAACACATCATGCCCAATATACGTTTGAATAAGCTATCAATGTTATCTCATTTCCTTATGGATACCAAAGTCCAAAGTCCATAGTTCCTTTGAGATACCTGAATATCCTTTCAACTTCTATAATGTGAGTCTCATTTCGAGTAGCTTGGAATCTTGCAACTTGTCCAACGATTTGAATCACATCTAGTCTTGAGGTTGTTACATATAGTAGACTACCAATAATTGATATATATAGCCTTTGTTCAACTTCTTTAGATTCATCTTCCTTGCTCAGTTCACAACCGGTGATCATAGGAGTACTTAAAGGTTTACAATAATCCATCTTGAATTTATTTAACATTTCTTTGATCTATTTTGTTTGAGCAATAAAAATGCCTTTGGTTTTTTGAGATATATGAAGTACTAAGAAGAACGTTAATTCACCAAGCAATGACATTTCAAACTCTTTCTCCATTTTCTTATCAAATTGTTGACTCAGTGAATCATCATCACTTCCAAAGATGATATCATCAACATATACTTCAATGATGAGTATGTTGTTGTCATTCTGTTTGATGTAGAAATTGCTATCTACACTCCCCCTCTTAAATTTTTGTTGTTGTAAGTACCTGTCCAATTTGGTGTACCAAGATCTAGGATATTTCTTTATCCCATATAAATCCCTTTTGAGTCTGCATACATAATCCTCATTTTTGGAAAGTGGAAACCCTTTTGGTTGTTCAATGTAGAATTCTTCTTCTATTTATCAATTCAAAAAAGTTTATTTTACGTCCATCTAATACACTTTGATGTCTTTGGAGCAAGCATAAGCAAACATCATTATGATCGCTTCCATTCTAGATTTTGGTGCAAATGTTTCTTCAAAGTCTATTTATTCGATCTGAGCACAACCTTTACAAACCAATCGAGCCTTGTTTCTTATCACCTGTCCATCTTCATTCATTTTTTTTTTGAAAACTCACTTTGTGTTAATCACATTTTGGTTACTTGGTCTAGGAACAAGTTCCTATGTTTCATTTTTATCAATTTGGTCTAACTCTTCTTCAATTTCTTTGACCCATTGCTCATATGTACTGGCCTCTGTAAAATTTCTTGGTTCAGTTGTAGACAATAGAGAGAAGTGTACCTGCTCACTTCTTCTATACTATCTTCTTCTAGTTCTTATTTCGGTATCCTTATCACCAATAATTTGATCTGATGGATGATTCTTGTGGAACCTATTCTTAGGCATCTATTGATCCTTTTATTCTTCTTGTTCCACACTTGGTTGATTTTGTTCTTCATATTCCATGAGTTGTTCTTCATCTAGTTGTTCTTCCATTTTAATTTTCTTCATCTATTTTGACGCTGATCCTTTTGATAACCTTGTCTAATCTCAAACTGTAGCATTTGTAAGCTTTCCTTTTGGATGAATATTTAACGAATATGCCCTTGTCTACTCGCGAATCAAATTTTCCAATCTTATTATCTTCTCTTTTGATATATCACTTACTTCCAAATACTCTGAAGTGTCGTACATTTTCCTCGCTTCCTGTCCATAGATCGTAGGGATTTTAATCATTTTTTTATTCTAAGTAATCCTATGTTCAATATGTGTACTACTGTATGAATCGTGTTTCCCCAAAATTGTCATTCAACTTAGATTCATTCAACATGGTTCTAGCCATCTCCATTACTGATCTATTCTTTCCTTCAGCAACTCCAGTTTGCTCAGGTTTTTTGGCTATTGAAAACTACCTTTTTATTCCATGCTCTTCACAATACTTATTGAATTCATATGAAGTGAATTATCCACCATTGTCAAGTCTGAGGCACTTGATTCGTGATCTTGTTTCATTCTCGACTAGTTCCTTGAAAGTTTTGAAACATCCAAAAGCTTCTTATTTCCTGTTGAGAAGACATACCCATGTCATCCTAGTATAGTCATCACTAAGTAGCATAAAATATTTTTCACCATTTAGTCATTTTCTCTTGATTGGTCCACATAGGTTAGTGTGAACGAGCTCCAAAGGTTTTGTAGAAGAATGCTCTTTTGTATTGAAATGTACTCTTGTTTGTTTTCCATGTTGACACTATTCACATACAAAGTTAGTGGGATTTGTAAATTCTGGCATATTCCGAACAACATGGTTTTATAGATTTTGACCAAATTGTCAAAATGTATATTCCCCATTATTCTGTGCGAGATCAATCATTCATATTCTTTTCCCAAGTGACATTTCTCAGACTCAATCTTATACAACATGTATATGTTATTGGGAGTCCTAGTGGATGTGGGTACTAAGTTTCCTGATCCTTGTTTCCTTATTCTGCATCCTCTTTGAGTTGAAAAGGATTTAGTGTCCTTGATCACACATATTAGTGACAATTAGAAGATTATTCTTCATGGTTTCTACAATCACAACATTTTAAGCCAGGGAGTTTTTACTTCCAAGTTTTACTGTACCTTTCCCCAAAACGTTTTTTGAATTATTGTTTCCGAAGGAGACATACACTTTGTCCTTTTCAATATTTATAAAATCACTTTGTTTTATATTATATGCTTGGAGAAACCACTATCAACATACCATTCACCAAAGTTGTTGTTACAAGCTTGAAGAGTGATTCCACATTCCTAGTTGTCCTTGCGTTTGATCCATACCTTACTGGGAATTTCCTTATTTCTAGTTGTTGGTATCTTAATTCTACAATCTCTTCCTATATGTCCAAATTTTTTACAATTGTAACAATATATTTCTGATCTTAATGGACCAAATATGTTACTGTACTGTGGTCGTCTAAGGCTTGCATGGTTATTCCTTGTTTCAAAGCTTCTTCTTTGAAAATAGTTCACATCCTTCTGTCCAGATATTCAATATGTAAAGAAATTCCCATAAAAGAAATAGTCATACCTGGGAATAGATGAGGGAGTTTTTCTTTTAATATATTTTCTTTCCATTGGCCTTTCTTTTGGTATGGGTTCTTATGGTTGGAATTTTATCTCTTCTTCATTGGTGGATTCCTTGACAAATTCTGCATAGCTTCTTGGACTTTTCATATTTACCTTTCTTCATTGAGCTTGAGGCCTCATCAGTACTTTTCTTGTATCCCATACTAGTTTTGTAAGAGAAAGACGTTTGATTTCTGATCATATGTTGTAGAATCTTGGAGTTGTTTTCATAACTCTTGCTAATATCTTTCGTCTATAGTTTTTTATTCAGATATACAATCTCATCCTCACGATTTTATTTTTTCTTTCACACTTTCCATCAACTGTCTAGTAAGAGAGACTTCGATTATTTTGGCTTCTTCCATTTTAGCCTTTAAGTCAACAATGATTTGTTCAAACCCTTTGTGCCTCTTCCTTAAGTACCGTGTTCTCTTTCCCGACTTTCTTCAGCTCGTTCAAGGAACTTATAAGTTCTAATTCAATATCTACTTCACCTTCATATTCGAATTCTTCATCAACATTAAGATCCTCATTTGAGTTTATTACCATAAAGACTAACTTATCTGGTTCACTGTCATCATCAAAGTCACTACCAGTGTCATTGTTAGAGTCACAATTCGATGAGTTGTTGTCCCTTTTTGTATAGAGACTTTTCTTCTTTACGAAATTCTCTATGTTGTTAGTCTTGTAATTATTGTACTTCTTGTAGGGTTTGAAGTCGTCATCTGCATCACTATTTGATTTCTTTGCATATGGACAATTAGAAGCAAAATGACCTATCTTTCCACATGAAAAACATTTAAGAGGTAACTTACCTTTGTATTTCCCAGTACCTCTCTTAAATCTTCGTACAAAGTTGGTTATTTCCTCATCATCAGAATCATCATTTGTTGGCTTGTCCTTTGCTGATTTTTTCTTCACGGTTTTTTTAGGAGACCTTGAGTGTTGCTTCCTTTCTTGATGTGTATTTCTCTTCAATTCTCATTTCATAGTCCACCAGATTCCTATGTAGTTGATATACTATCATAGTCTTCAGATCTGTTCTTTCTTCAAGGGAAGAGAACTGAGGGTTGAGCCTTTTAGGAATAGTCCTTAGAATTTTTTGAAAAGCTATGGCCTCAACAAGTTCTTCAACCAAACCTATGATGGTATTCACAAGTTGATAAACTCGAAGAATATAGGCTGCTATGTCTTTGTCCTCATTCATCCTTATCTATTCAAATTGTCCTCTATATGTTTGAATTTTGGCTTCCTTGGATTTACTATCTCCTTCATATGTGGTTTGGATTTTGTCCCACATTTCCTTTGCATAGGGGAATTTCATCACTTTGTTGAAGATAAATTCGTCTATACCACCTAGAAGATGATTTATGCCCTTTGATTTGTTTTTTTACTGAGCCAACTCGTCTATATCTATTGGTACGGTCTTTGGTACCTTTTTCTCGATACTCTTCCATATTTCAATTCCTTTAGCTTCTATGTATGATCTCACCTTTATAATATAGAATGCATAGTTTCTCCTATCAAACAAGGGTGATCCAGTTATTTGTTTAGAAAACTTTCCCATGACTACCTTCCGGCGGTTAGTTTGTTCTAAAAATCCCTGCTCTGATACCTATTTTTGGAATACTAAGAGGGGGGTGAATCAATATTTCCACAATAACAAAAATTTTAATCAAAATAAAGTTGCTAATCACCAATCATAGCGTTTCATCAATGTACATAAAAATAATAAGATGAACAGTACATAATATTTTTTACGTGGAAACCCAAGTCCTGGGGGTAAAACAACATAATACTTTTAAAAAGAAATTTGACCCAGCAAAAATTGGGGTAAACAAATTTAATAAAACTTTACTAGATACAACTAGAAGGGGATACAAACCCTAGGATTCGTCAGCTACAACTGACAAGTTGCTACAATAGCTTAACTCGTGATATTGTGAGCCCTAGAACCACCCTAAAGAGAAATACAATTGAACCTGTGGACCTTTCAAACCAATCACTGAACCTATTGTTTATAATCTCTTCTCTTTGATTATTTCCAAGTCATCATTGTATATTGATAAGTAATTTCACTACCATACGCTGCTCATCTACATCCTTGTACACCTCATCATACCCGGTCACTCATCGAGTAGTTCTTCTCTACTTTCATTGATCATAAGGAATGCATTGTCATGCATCATCATCACAGGTATGCATAATTTTCATAGGGTATGCATCATCATCCTCAAATATAAATCATCATCATCTCAGTGTGCACCGTGTATGAATCATCAACATCAATTATACATCATAGTGCATACGAGAGCATCATCACACTATGGTATGCATCTACATCATAGTGTATAGAAGTGCATCAAAATTATAGAGTGTACATAATTATCACATGCATTATCATCATAAAATGTATCATATCATACCATAAATATATGTAACACCATCATCATATCCTCCATAACATATCCAATGACTTCAAATATATATACCAATATAGAGGCTCACATACTAAGATCAAAGATGAAATCAATATCACAAGATGAAGAAATAATAGACAAGACAAAATAAACTTGGTATTGTGTCATCATTTATCCCTCATAACAAGCTTTCCAATGAACCAATAATTTTGTAATTTTGATTCTGTATGAGAAAGTTATGCCAATTTTAATGAAGATTCCCAAAAATTTCTCATCCACAAAGTTTTGCACTTTTTTCCAAGAATTACGAAATACCAGAGAGAGAATTGATTGATGAACAAATGAAATGTTTGATATTCTATTTACATTGGTTGTGGAACAAATTGAGTACCTCAAATTGGGCCTACATGCAATTCAAAATTACAAATGATTAAATTCTCTTTTGTTGGGTCGATTGGCCCAAAAAGGTTGGGTACACCAACTTCAAAAATTCATATCTCTTCAACTGTAAGGAGTTAGAAGATGATCCACATATAAATGTAAATGGATTGAGGAGTAAAATATCCCTATGATAGGTTTATTTTAAAATTCTTAGTTTAATATGATTAAAATCTTTAATTTTTTCAGGACTTAAAAAATTCCACACATAAAGGTGCCAAAGACCATGTTTCCTTATGCATAAGTTCCAATGTGAAAGGATTCAATGGACATAATCAAATGAATTTGGGTTTCAAATTAGGTCACCAAAGTCACCACAAGCAAGGATATGCTCCATATCACAAACGCTTCAACCCTGACATATATGACAATCAACAATATGTGTGTGGGACCCTAATTAACAAAAGACCATCTCCAAGGGTACCATGACCTCACTAAAACACAAATGATCACTGAATGGGTCATTTGGCATATTGGAACTTATTAAACCCACTAATGGAACTTTGTAGGGTACTAGGGAATAGGTTATGGACCCGTGGAACCAAAGAAACAACTAAGAAACCATATAAATGATTTAGGGAAAATTAAACATTCTAAACGATGTACAGGCCTTTTGGCATTTTCCCAAGGGCTCCAAGGGATTATGACTTGGGATTTGAAAAGGTAAAAAGTTCTCCTTTGACATTGACATACTTCAAACCCTGAAGGGCTCCTTAAGGGGCACCAAGATACACTTGGTGTCATCAATGACTAGGAACTGTTGGCATTAATGAAAACTTAATAAATACGTGTCCACTGACATAAGGTGTTGGTGGCAGATGCCACATGACCACAAAGTGCACTGGTGCACATACCCTATTCACAAGGAATGTTATCAGTCCCAAAAGGGGAAAAAATAGAAGTTTCAAGAAGATTCCAAGTGAAATATCTCATGGAGGACGATCCTAACTACTTGGAAGAGCTGGCATTGGACCTCCTAACCCCTAGGGATCATTCCCTACCTTCCTCCTAAAATATCTCAACCCATTTGGGCTTCCTTTGGCCTATAAAAAAAATCTACGTGAACTATTTGGGGGGAGATCAAGAGATCATCCTTACGTTGTTGGATTGAATTATTGTATAGGAGGCAAAGAGAGAGTGGTTTTGAGTGATAAATTGCATAGTCACGTATTGTATGTGTGAGTGAGTTAAAAGATTTTGTAAAATTAAATCTTCAAAATCAAGTCTTTGGTTGTAGCTTCCTTTTCTCATCTTTAATACAAAAGTGTTTCCCTTTCCCATAAGTGATTTATGTTAATATTCATTACTTATTACTAGTTTCCTTGACCATTAGTATAGATTATTGATTTATCTTGTTGCTCTCATCTCTTGTCTTGTTTTTTGTGTTCTTTGCAGGCACAGTTCATCGCATAAGGATCTACAAAACAAGGACAACCTTCCAAACTCAAGGTAACAAGAGCTTAAAATTAAAGCAGATCAGTAATCTAGGGAGAGAATATACTAATGTGTCTTTTTGTTTTAGACATGCACCATGCAGTCTAGGAGAACAAACTGTGTCCGTACTGATTGAAATATTCCCTGTAACAAAATTGGAGACCATACTAAGTAATCCACCTTATTTCAGTCTCATCTTTCTTCTATGGTCAGTATTCATAATTTTCTATATTCCAGTTTCATTTTTCATTGGTCGTTCTAAAGGTGATGTTTTTTTTGGACTCTTAGATCCACCGACGCACCTAGGCTCCTTTGACAGAGTGTCGAACTGTCTTTAACGCACATTTCCTACTATAAACTAGCACCACTGGCACCTCCTCTCTACATACATATTGCACCGATGACACTTTCTAGTGGTAGGAAAAGAGTGTTTACTGACATATGATGCCCTGGTGCAACCCTGCACTCTACACTTGGGTAGGTATTTAGTGACCTTGTTTGATTGATTTTGGGGTGTGTTTAGCTTGTATTTTAACCGAAATGAAGTGTATTTTTGAAGAAAAAACCCTTGTGGTCAGGGGGGGAGGAATCATATTTTCTGTATTCTCTTTGAATTATATTTCCTTTGCATTGAAAGAAAAGGTTTATGTTTCTTTCATTGAATTTTACATTTGTTTCTTTTCTTGAAACCTCTTGTTTTTTTTTTTATGTGGATTGTATTCATTGAAATCAGAAAATTTGCATTTCATTTATGTGTGCATGAGTTGAGTTTTTCTTGAGTTCTCTTCTATTTATATCACTTTTTGTTTCCTTAGATATATTTAATAGAGGAAAATTGATCTTTAGTTTCCTTCATAGTTCAAAGAGAAAGTCTTTATTTGATCTTATTTATTAGATTGAAAAACACTTGAAAATCGCAAAAAAAATAAAAAATTGTTTTTTTTTTAATTTACTTCAAAATTTTCTTTTGTTAAATATTAGCTTTATATAAGAGAAAGAAAAAAAAAGTATTTCAAGTTTCATTATATGTAAAGACTCTTTGCTTCACGTTTTTTTATTGGAAAAATTATTTAGATGTTTTTCACTTTTGTTCGAAACATAGGAAACAAACTTCTAGTTTCATGTTTGGGTGTATGTTATTCAATTTCTGCATTTGGGGAAAGAACCTCTTACTCTATCATAAGTAGGAAATCCATTAAAATAAAGAGTGGAATATTTTGATATCATCCTTGCATGGTCTCTGAGTTATTATTCACTCCATATGTCCACTTAACCATTTCAGATAAAAATAAGTTCTAGTTAGGTTAAAATTCTTAGCAATAAGTGTGTGTTAGGTTAGAAGACGTGTTCTGACATCAATAAACATAGGAGTTGTAATTTATTTTCTACATTGTATCCTAGGGACTTTGTGGTTCTTCCACATTATCGAACGTTCTTTCATGTACACTTGAGGTATATAGAAAGGTACTTCACATACTCAATGGTATCTAGGAAGGCCCCTTTCGAACGATTGTGCATTAGAAAACACTACTATAGATTTGATCTCCCACATACCCTATGTATATCAGGAGACACCATTAGGGATATTGAAACCATATGAGAAAATAACTTTGGTTTTCCTATCATTGCAATACACTTAGAAAAATACTCGGGGAGATTACTACGCATGTACCATCTAGGTAGTCAGGTATTCTAGCAAGGGTATGGTCCCAATCCTCCTTGTCGGGTTTTACTTTTGGACCATGCGATATATAGTGAGTTGTGATGGTTTAAAAATCCTATGAGGATATTGAATGTTTATCCTTTCCTTTCACATGTTTGTTTTTTTCTTTGGATTAAGAAGTGTTTGTTTCCTATACAGCTAAAAGGTGTTGAAGAGTGAGTTATTTTTGTTACGTATATATGGCTGTGCCTTCTATAACTACAAACCAAGAGACCCATTATCAAGGAGAACCTTTTGTTATTCCTTAATTTTGACATGTTGGTCCTCCTCTCATGGATACATTGAGTCTTCTAGGATTGACTATAGGATTACCTATATGGTTTTTCTCTAGTCGAGATATCCCAAATGCATCAATTGTTTTATATCCCAAATATCAATCACAAGAGCATCAACATCATGTTGATCCTTCACTTTCTTCTCCAAATGTGTCTTCTTCCATTTCTCCTTCTTTGACTATTGAATGTTTTGATTCTAGTAATAAGGTGGATAAGAAGAAGAATAAAAGGAATATTAAGAAGAAGAAATACAAACAAGGAACTGAATCTCAACCAACTACTCCTCACAGTGTTGACAATGTTGATATTCCCAATGCCTCCTAATCCAAAGTTCCCTTGCATACTTTGCAAGGGTGACCATATTCCTAATGATTCTTCTGGTCTATCCCAAGTTTTATAAGTATGGTATGAGGATTCCCAGCAACTCTTGTCATCCACCTCGGGTCATCATACTGATGATACCACGTCAACTAATGACTCTGTGGTTAAGATTCGAAAAGGAAAAGTCAGATATCCTTTATTTCTATGTAAGGACATGTAGCTTACAAACCTTTTTCCTCACATGGATTAAGCTTCAAAGTTGCTGGAAGATATTAATTTTCCTCAAGAACGACTTCTAACAAGTTACTGTAAGTTGTCCCTTAACCTCCCATTGGTTGATAAAGTGATCGATCCAATTCCATCCTCGGTCTATATAACTATTTATTTAGAGAGTGAAGAGCATGTAGTTCATCCCACTATTCCTTTTAAGAGTGAAGTTAAAGTAGTCAAGTCAATGTCATCTCTACATGATCCCACTATTTCATGAGAGAGCGTTAAGATTGAAGTAGTCACTTTGACAAAAGTTTTCATCTTGTCCCTCTCTTTCAATTGAGAGTGAACTAAATACCATTGAATTTTTTGTACTATGTTTAGATTGTTGTTGGTGCAAACCTAGTTAAAAAAACCATTTGACAGGGGTTCCCACTCTGTCAATACTCATCTCATTGTGATCTCCCTGAGCACCGGCCCAAATAGGTTTTACCCTTCCTAGCAACACCCATGAAGTGGATGAATTCTCACCTGAGATGTTCGAGGGAGAGCTGTCGGAACCAAGTTTCCATAGAATAAAGGAGGACTATGTGCATCAACATTGTCTTTATCAATTTATTCAACAGATATGACCGATCACTTAATCATTAACATGACCATCCATCATTACTCTTAGCACAGTGCATCATTCATTCATAACTCACATAAACTTATTGTTGCACAAACAAATCTAGAAGGGTAACACCATTTCGAAGAAAGAAACATCGTATCATGGATCCATGTCGCAAACATTCATCATTGGATTGGAGAAAAAATAAGATAGAAAAATATAAAAGGAAATAGTAATTCAAATCAACTTCTTCCTTGTCATATTACTTTTGCACAATGATTCACATATTCAAAACAGTTCACAATTCAAACTCCAAACTTGATTTATCCAAAATCTATCTCCATAAAATATCTCTAACACTTGCAATTCTACTTCTATTTATAGGCTTGCGCCTTTACATTCAAGGTCCACTTATAACTAACTCTTAACCAATTCTTAACTGAATCTACAAAATCATGACCAATATCCATAAAATATAGTCCAAAATATAAAACGTTGACACACAATACACAAAATAGTCTATTTTCCACCTTGGGCGATATTCTTCCTCTTGCATGGTGTCTTTTGAGCTTAAACAACACTCATGATGGTGTGCCACTAATGTGTCCAAAACCCATTCCAACAGGCCCCCAACACAATCTTGTGGCTCTCCCTTGAGCCACTTTAGGTAGACATGGTGGGCGCATTGATCTTCAGTCTGAATTCTACATACTGTTGAGTGATCTCCTTCACTTACACTTGAATTCTCTTAGCAATGTCCTGAATTTCCAGCAAATCCTACTTCAATCGGTGCTCCACCATATTTTTATCAACTTCTTTCCTTCCTTCCTATACAGCCTGTAGCACGAAAACTACCTTCACGGATAGTTGGGCCCCAATATCTTGGAATTCATCATGCTAATCATTTATTTTCCTCTAGCGCTCCTAAGCCTTTCCTACCCTCTACTTCAACTGCCTGAGTTTGGATGACTACGTAATCAAAATGGCTAGCGGCATTAATCTCAAAGTAGTCTTCAGGGTCGCTAGTTTCCCTTCCACTTCCTGCAACTACTTGGTCAGTTTCTCTAACTGCGTGTCTAGGTTGATACTGGCCCAAAAATTCATCATCGCTTCAATGACCCTTTTAGCTTCCTGCTCTATCTCTTCAAGTTGTGCTGTCGTTTCCTCGATGGTAGTATTCCTCTAGAAAATTTTCTTAGGAGGCATGTCAGGATAGGAATGATCATTCAAAATGTTTTTATCCTTTTGCACTTGCACAATTATCTCCCCAAGTCTCTTTTCTTTCATGACTGCATCCAGTTTCACAGTGTTTTCACTAGCGTTCTTACAAGCATCTTCAATTGTTGCTTCTACTTGTACTCGACTGTCGAAAAGATGGGACTTTTAAACAATGAGATGATCTATCTCCTTCTTCAGCTCTGTGATCTCCTCAGTAGTATTCATCTTCAATTCTTCTTGTGATTTCTTCACTTCTTCTATATCCTATGCTTTTTATTCTATCAACTTCACCTTTGCACTCTCTAGTGCATCAACTTCCTTCTGTGTTGCCTCTGCTTTCTCCTACGATAATAGAAATTGATCGCTGATCTCTTTCTTCCTTTCCTCCAACTCTCTGTTGGCACTTTTTTGCAAGTATACAAATGTATCGGTACACAACCTGTTGATATCCATTATGATGTACTACAACTGCTGCAGGTAGATATTCAGGTCCTCACTTTCGACGTCAATTGTAGGAGGGGAATTTGAACATTCCTGGCCCGTGGCTCGGTGCTAATTGACGTGTACTCCTGCACAGTTGCACTTTCTGGGGCTCTTTTAAAAAAAACATCATATCCAAAATCCAATTTATCTCTTACCTTGGTGAATCCTTCCTACGCCGATTTCTTCTTCTCCTTTGCAACTACATCAGTTGCATCATTGATGACCTTGACAAGCCAGTTTAACTGATCTTCCATTCTAGACCTGGTGCTACTATTAGCAAACTGATTCATGCACCTCTTTGCTTTCAATTCCTTAAATATGCATTGCTCTTTCGGGTCAGTAGGTGTCTCTGTTGACGATTCTTCATAATATTATTGGTCATCTTTGCACACGAGCTCAACAGGTGCATCCGCTAGAGTTCAGGTCAATATTTCTATTACACTGACTAGTTCTATACATTCCATAGGAAAATCATTAATCATTCCCTCTAGTTCTACATTAGTCACCTTTTACTTCATTGGAAACCATTGCTTAGTGGGGTCCCACCGTGCTTGAACATGAATAGCATGGGGTCCGATTGTGAATCACGCAATCCTATGATATTTTGTCACAGCTTCCTTTGACAATATTGGTACTTTTACTACTTCTGCCTATATCGCTTCCCAGTAGATCCAAAATTGGATCGAGCAATATACCATTCTCTTTGTCTCTTTGACCCACCATAAATTATGATATCTCACACCTTTGCACACCTCTATTTCTTTGACGTACATCCCATGGTAATCATATGGATCCATCCATGCCAATAACGCAATCAAAATGAGGATCCAATTGTATGTGAATGGTCGTTCACCCACCTGTGTGACCACTGCGTCCTTTGCTAATGGGTTCATAAGAAAAAGGGACCAATTCATTTGCACACCTTGTGCACACAACCGAGCACATGCAACCACCCTGAAATTACATTAAACCCAACGGTTCTTCCTTACAATTTTACTGGCCAAAATCTTGGAGACAATACATACCATGCAGTCATTGATACTATCATTGTGGTATGCCCTCCCATCACACTATAGAGAATAGAGATTCTTCAGATTCATTTCCAACTTTCGATCATTATCTTTTCCATGGATATATTGTGAGGGGTCTGGCCCATCCTTGGGTAGCCTCGTTATCTCTAAAATAAACCCCATCGTGACTTCAATTGGATCATCTAACCATAAAAACCCACCATGGAAGCACACCAAAAGATACTTGACACATGCATTCACTTCAGTCAGCCACCCAAAGTGTGGCATGTTGATCAATCCAAGTAGTTCGGCTCTAGCGATCCCGCTTGCCCAGTCCTTTGGGATGTGCTCTATCATCCCACCTTTGACTGCTACCATTGATACATAGGGGTCTTTCGCAATGTCCTATAGAGACAACAGATTGTGGTCTTCATATTCAAGCTACATCAGTGCAGGAATGATGTCAACAGGGAATACCATCCCTTGTGGGATCAGTGACATCCTTATCGAATACTTCTGATTCTTCATGGGCTTCTAGCCCTTCACACTAGGAAGACTAGGAGGGATATATCCAAGGATGTCCTAGACCAACACTCCTGCTCTACCTGTAGAATCCACCACTCTTGAGCTCGACGGTCCCATCTATGAACTGTCTTTTTATTGCTTCCTTACAGACATTCTATTCTGTCTCTTCTATGGTACCTGAGAGCTAAAGCGCCTTCCTCTTTGATGATCCAACATGCATACTAGCTACTTCTTCCATAATTGTGACCGATTTGTTTGGTGAATCTCTCTCACTAGAAATATCTACTGTATCTGGGTTATTCTGCATGTCACACCAATTCCTCTAAATACTTAGTAATCAAGCACCCTCTCTAGACTCAACAAATCGCTCTACAACTCAGCATATCTGCAACTCAACTGAATTTTTCATAATGGTGACTTTCGAGTGTGTTAAAATTGTTCTTATAGTTCCAAATCAACTCATACCCATCATTTCCATATAAACACGATCATCATGATCAAATCATGCATTAACTACCTGAATCCTTCATCGATCCTTCCAACCCAACGATTAGATTCGCCACCATTACACGTCACTTCTACGAGTTCCACTGGTTAACTGCTTTTAACTGCCTTCATTTATTACTGATTTGACATCTTCTCGCAGCCCTACGACTGTCACAGCGTTACCTCCTAACTACGCTACTACCTCCTACTCTTGCGCAACCACTTCCTTTTGGTGTGCCTTTCATTCATGCATGATATATATATTATTTTTTCATTACGCAGTGCCTTAAGCATTGTGCAATTCTGGCCTTGTCCTGTATGGCTTCAGTCGAGTACCATTCACAAGCGTTGGTAGCATTTCTCCATCTAACTGTTGTAATTGGACTACACCTCCATAAGTAATATAATCAACAAGGTATGGACCTAACCAATGCATCTGTAACTTACATGGATGCTTCATGAACTATTTATGTACACTATTATTCATCATTATTCAATGGAAGGATACACACCAATATGAACATCTCTTCATTCATGTGATTCAGTCGCTTTTCTTCTGATCTCTAGTTTTCCTGTGTATGCTTGTGAGAATTCTTAGTAGCAAGATCTATTTCATGTGCTTCTTCTTATCATCATTTCTCATAGCATTGATCTATTATTTCTAGAGTCATCCTTAAATGCATCTTGATTAAGATTTGAAAAATATATATATATTTTTGTTTATTAAATAGTATTTGTTTTATATTAATATTAATTAGTTTAATGTTTGTGTTTTTTTTCCACAGAAAAAATCATAATTTTATATACAAAGTACAAAATTACATTTTTCAGATGATCCATTATCACAAAATGATAAGTTTTCATTTGCTCAATTCAACAACACAAAAATGATTATTACAAAAAATCATAATTGATTCCTCATCAAATTATATCGATCCAAGAACAAAATCCATACATGTAGGTCAAACTGCACAGTGCAAAAATCATCAAAAATTCTGAGAAGAAATGAGACTGAGCTTCAAATCATCATCATCTAGACCTGCACAAATGCCATACTATCCACACATAGAAAAGTATATCATCACCATCAAATTCTGCATAAAATATCTATATCATCAAAGTCTGCATTCACCATCAAATCAATTTTTTTCCTCGAAAGAAAAGTACCTGCTTCCGGAACAAATACCCGAAAGACTGGACCGGGAACCATATAGTGCCTGGTTTCACTAGCCATATAGTAGTGTGTGTGGTTTCACTAGCCTAGACTAGAATCTTAAAGAGGACAAGAAAGACTTACTATAGCTAGTAGAAATAAGCTTATATAATAAAGGTAGTAGGGGACTACTTAAGCCTTACTTCACTCACATAGAATCTTAGAATAGAAGCACATATAAGGTTTTATTCATACCCTTATTTACTTAGTAAGAAATAAATGCATAGTGTTTGGTCGTACAGATAGGGCAGTAAGATAGACCCAATAAACTAGACCTTGAATGGATGAGACGATTGAGTGCCTGCTTCACTTAGACTACCCTTTGTAATGCCCCACACTTAGAGAATTCATTAGATGATCATATGGAAGGGATTCACATACAGAAAGCATTGTTTACGGGATTCAACATGGAGCATCCAATGTATGAGCATACAACATTCAATAGTTTTAAGAACACTTACTTAATAAATTTATTGGGTACCACTCCGTGCCTCTCTCTTTTCGAGATAGGCTTCACCCCCAGATACGATTGATTAATGAAGATAGACATCATTTCTAGGGGGGGAACCTTTATATCCGTACTTGTACCATGTATTCTACCACCTACCTGGACCCAACCTACTAGCTCATAGACTTGAAATTAGTCCAATAATTCATGGGTTTCACCTTACCTTAATTAATCTTTGTTCCTAGGCACTAGTACTATTTTCAGTGCTATTCTTCGGGATGA
Organism: Pseudotsuga menziesii; assembly: GCA_001517045.1. Taxonomy (NCBI): domain Eukaryota; kingdom Viridiplantae; phylum Streptophyta; class Pinopsida; order Pinales; family Pinaceae; genus Pseudotsuga; species Pseudotsuga menziesii. The sequence continues at coordinate 79,710 of LPNX010132923.1, forward strand.
GCGAGCTAATTAATCCAGCCAGCCAGATATTCGATTTATTAATTTAGACAACCAACATTGCCAGTAGGGTATGTGTGTCGGAACTCTGTGCCAAGGGATTTCTCCAACTTTGAATTGACCCAGGTCTTCAAAAAAATTGATTAGGGTTCTGAATCAATTAGCGCACTAACTTCTTATGTTGTCAGAGTTTTACACCCAGTAGGAATTTTGTTACATGATTAGATATTGTATATACTCCCTTGAAGATCCCTACCCTTCGGCCCAACTGCTATCACAAGTACCAGTGTACAACTAAAGCACAAGCACAACAATGTCATTAGATAAACTCTAGAATCACCAACAAGGTATACATAAAATATATCATCGCCAAAAAGTTCTGCAAAATGTATCATTGCCATAAGTATTTACTGAAGCAGGATTACAGAAATCTTAAAACATCCACAAATCAAAACATAGCATAATCATATGTCAAATTCCTTCAAATCAAAACATCCATTTCTCTGTCCATATCAAAATAGTAATGAGAAAGAGTTTCCTGACCAATTCATAAAATCTGATAGGTATCAATTCTCTCAGACCCAATAAACTCAGATATATGCCAATATCCATTCTGTACTTTCCCACCAGCATTAGCTAATTCATCAGCAATAGCATTTCTTTCTCTATATATATGTTTGAATTCTTCCTACACAAAATTGTCAGTTAATCTGATGACTTCTTGAAGTATCTAAGATAGTTGAAGATTGTGAATTTTGAACTTTCTTATAACCCAGTTAATGACCAACAAGGAGTCTCAAAAAACCTGGATTTTAGAGATCTGATTACCCAAAGCCAATGATAGAAGTAATTGCAGTGCACAAATCTCGGCAATATTATTAGTACACATACCCAAACCAGATTTAAAGGTGAAGTAATGATCGTCCTTAATGAAAAGTATACCCCCAGCACCACAAATATGTGGATCACCTGTAGCCGAACCATCAAAAAAACCCCAGGGATTAAATTTATCAATAATATCCTTAGTAATGATTCTGATCTTCAATACATCATTTTCCTTTTGATAAGAATAAAGTAAACCCAAACTGAAGGAAGAAACCTGGCACAGGAGAAGGAGTGAAATCATGAAAACAACTTTGGTTCCTAGCCTTCCAGATAAACCATGTTATAATAACAGGTAATGATCTAATTTGTTTTACCTTGTCATTAAAACACCAGTTCTTCATACATGAAAGGATCGAGTCACCAAACCACATGTTTTTAATTTTTAACTTAGACTCTATCTCCCTCCAAACGGATTTAGTAAAAGGACAGTCAACCCCTAAATGATAGTTTGTTTCAGCTGCCAATTTGCATAAGTAACAACAACCTGGTCCCTCCCATCCCTTTTTGCTTAGAATATCTCATGTAAGATCTTTTCCTGAAAATAAAAACCAACAAATTTTTTTTGACTTAAGGGGACACTTAAGTTTCCAAAGCACCCTCCACCACCATGCAATTTCCAACTCATTCTTATCCAGAATCAATTGCAAGTATCCATCTTTGGGAGAATACTTACCAGATTTTGACTGGTTCCATATAAGCACATCATCCTCATTTTTAAATATGATATGACTAGATTTTAGGAAGGCCAGATACCCATTCCAACAAGTGATATCCTGATCCTCTACTAAACCAAGTGTATCAGCACTAAGCCATCCATGTTCCATCAGATAAGACACTCCTGGAGACCCAATATCTTTCAGAAAATATATTCCTGCAGAATGTAAAATATCAGTTAAATGAGAGGGTAAACGGTGTCACCACTTGCATCCTACCCATGGATCCATACCTATACGAACATTAGCTCCATTCCCTACCTTCCACACAAGAAAATTACCAATAAGATCAAAATACCAAAGCACTGATTTCCAACATATAGATATACCTCTTTTCTTCTTTTCCTTAACTCTGATCTAGTCCAACAATGATAGAAGCCTAATATATTTCTAGATGGAAATCTGAACCCATAGACCCAATCCATGGATAATGTTCCATACACTCTTAGTAGCAAGACTCTTCGCAAAAAGTGCAGGTACTTCCATCCCCCAACCCCCCAAGAATTTTGGATTTTCTAGAACCTTTTAGGAGGTCCAAGGTAATCCGAAAGATGTTTCACAACTACCAGACTGTAAAAATTTAAAATATATCTTTTTAATTTTCTCAATAATACCCACTGAGATCCAAAAGTGCATCCAGTAAATCGGCAAAGCTTCAAGAACAGACTTTATCAAAATGAGCTTACCTCCCTTGGATAGCCACCTATAGCTTCAATTCTTTATATGTTTTTCAGCTTTAGCAATCAGCAAGCCCCAATCTTTCAATAAGTATCTGCAAGGTTTGAGAAAAAAACCAAGATATTTCATACCACTCTCAATTTTAAGAACAATGAATGAAAAAATGTTCTGTAAAGAAATCAACTTTGTATCATCCAAACCATAATAGTAGAAAGATGATTTATCCTCATTAATCACCATCCCAGATGCTTTAGAAAAATCCATCAATATCTCATACAAAGTTGATAAAGACTGTGCAGATCCATCAGTGATCATTACAATGGCATCCACAAATAGAACATGTGCCAATGATATATTATTACCAAAAGAGATACCCCAGTAAGCTCCACGGTCTTTAGCAGATAGAAGATCCCTACCCAATCCTTCAACAACAATAAGGAAAAGCAAGGGGGAAAGGGAACAACATAGTCTGAGTCCATGCCCAAACCTAAAGAAAATTTATGCCACGCCATTAATCAAAACAAAAAAAGATAGAGAGGTAAGACTACTCATAACCCAGGTGATAAAAGATATAGCAAAACCCATTTTGGATAAGATAACCTGCAAAAAATTCCAACTAACTCGATCATAGGATTTTGACAAGTCAATTTTCAGAACCATAGATTTTAAACCCTTACTATGAATAGTATGCATGCCTTCTTGTATAGCACCCACTGCGTTGTGTATTTGCCTACCAGGAAAGAAGCCAAACTGCTCACCTGAGATGTATCTTCCTAGAACCTTCCTAATTCTGGTAGATATAATCTTTCCAATAATCTTATAACTGAAATTACATAAAGATATTGACCGGAATCCTTCAAAAAACATAGGAGAATCAGACTTAGGTATCAAGGCTATGAATGTCGAATTAAAAACAGCTGGAATTTTACCATTCTTCTATGAGTCCTCAATAACCCTTAACAAATCCAAACCCATCACATCAAATAGAACCCTATAGACCTCTATAGGAATCCCATCTGGGCCCGGGCTCTTGTCATTCTTACTCATAGCAAGAACAGACTTAATCTCATCCAAAGTAACTAGGATCATGAGATAATTATTCTCCTCAGTGGAAATAGAGGTTGGGAAGTTATCAGCAATTTTCATGAGTTTAGGAAGGTGAAGATTCTTATCATCCTGAAATAAGGTCTCAAAATGATGAACTGTAGCCCCAGCAATAGCTTCAAAGCCTTCCACCATATTACCTCCATCATCCCTAATATTCCATATAGAGTTAACATTCTTTCTATGATTAGCGAATTTGTGAAAAAATGGAGTATTATCATCCCCACAGATAAGCCATATAGCCCTACTTTTCTGTCTGGCCTCATTTTCACGATCCAAAAGAATTTTTCTCTTTCGAGATTCCAACTCAATCAAGGATGCTTTATCCTCTTCAGTAGGAAACCCAAAACCAACCTTGTTAGAGAAATCATCTAGCAAAATTTCAATTTCCACTAAATCTTTAAAATCCACCTCCTTTTTCTTAATAGGCCATGTAATGGAAACATCCTTAACATGCTTAAGGTTGGCAGCAAAATGAGATGCAGGGGAATCATTAAGATTGTCAAAATAAACCACCCAAGATTATTTCAATAAGGTAACCAGATCTTCATAAACAAGCCAATGAGCATTAAACTTGAAAGGGCTCCTTAACCGAATCCCCCTATTCAGAATCTGAAGGAAAACAAGTTGATGATCAAAATATCCTCCACATCCCACCAATTGGTGAAAAAAGAAATCAAGATCTAAAAGGTTAGCCGAAACTAAAAACCTATCCAGTCTTTTACAAATGTTATCTACCCATACTCTTCTATTAGTCCATGTAGGAAGCATAACTGTTGGATCAATATACACAAGGCCAAAGATCTCCATAGTTTTTGAAAAAAAATCAAATAGTATATCCAATCTTTCTCTAGCACCCCAAATCTCAGATAAGCCCAAGGAATAATTCAAATCCCCTCCAAGGATGAACTTTTCACACTTAAGGTAATCCAAATCTAGAAGGTTGATCAAGAACCTTTCCCTTTCAACATAAGGGCCATAGATATTGACAAAACATAAATCCATATTGAGTTCAATAGAAAACATAGAAACACACGGACCTGAGCTAACAACCCATGCATTCAGTAAATGGAAGGAACGAGTTCTCCAACCTAAAAGAAGACCTCCTAATTTGCCCCTAGCATCCACAGAAAAAAAGGTCCATCCATTCAACATGGATTCCAATTCACCCGCAAACAAAACTCCATCACCCATAGATTCTTGCAAAAATAAAACATCAATATGCTGATTTTTGACTAACCTGCATACCACTAGTTTTTTAGGTTTACTAGCCAACCCCAGACAATTAAGGGTCATCACAATCATAAGGAAACCCTAACAGGGGCTAATACTACTCTAAGTGCTCCGGAAATATTTAGTTTGATCAATAACCTTCAAAGGAGATAGACCATGAGAACAAAAACTAGAATTTCCTCTGCCAAGGACATCTCTAGATTCTAAATGAAAATCCCCCACCGTTTTAGAACAAGACCTAAGAAAATAACCAGATCCACTTACGGCCTTTTCCTTAATAGGAGATATGAACCCTAGTTTCCCCAAAGAAGATACAGGCTTAAACCCTTCCTCTGACCTACCATCAGAGACCTTCAATTTTCAATCTAGATCAAAACCATTAAAAAGAGGATAACCTGAGAGGCTTAAGAGCCCAAATACAAGAATTCAAAGGACCAATTTCCTCCCCAACAGGAGATATATCCAAACCCTCATCCACAGATTCCACCAAATCGACATTCACAACAGAACAATGTTCAGCAGGAGACAACCAAGGATTTTTAACCCTCCAAACAGATTTAGGCTTATGGATAGCCTAATAATGATGATTCCTAGAAAAGGAAAGATGACACTGTGAAATCAAATGACCTTGACACCTATTGCATTTGAAAGGCACCCCCACGTAATCCAGAGGTTGACTGAATACAAACTCCCCACGCTTAATAACAACATCAGAAGCAAGTTCTTTACAGATGTTAATTAACACCAAGACCTTCCCCAAATAGCAAACACCCGAAGCTAAAAAAGATAAGTCAACCTCTAGGAATGTCTCCCAAGTATTCCAAATTAATTTAAAGAATTCCATAGACTAGAATTCAAATGGTAAATTCGACAAATTCACCAAGATGGGCAATGAATCATACCTCTCAATTCGCGGATCGAATAGTGGTGTCCAGCGCTTGAGCAACAGACCGAAACTATCCCATTTCCAAACACCGGCCAAAATCTGAGCCACATCCTCTTAAGACTGGAATTTGAAAGCTAACCACCCCCCAGGAAGAACAAAAATATCAGGTTTGGATACGACATCCTTCCAGGAAACAAATACCCAATTCTTAACCCCTTTCGAACAGACTCTACGCCCACCAAAATGTCCCACCAGAGTGAGAGCGTTGGTGAGTATAATCTTATTCAAAGCAATATCTTCGTCAACAACTAACAAGGGTAGTTCCATTTTATGAACAGGATGCTTCTTGCGTTTATGAAAACCAGGAGCAGGACAAGATTCCACTTGTAACGAAGGACTTTGAACATCAAATACACCCTTGGTTTCGGGAAAATGCGTCGGACCATGAAAATCATCTTTTAGCATGCAGTCATTCCCATCACCAGGCCGATAATAAATCTGTGATTCCAGACTAGCAAATCTTGTCAAAAGTTGAGAGTTACCAAAGTTCCCCATCGCCTTCTTCACCAGCCCACCACTTGGCAAATCAAAACCTAAATCCTAGCCCGAGTCTAAACCCAAATCAAAACCCATCACCTCCATACTAGGATCATCACCCAAAAACCCTAGCCCCGGTACCAGAACCACAAAGTTCACAGACAGATAAGACCCACTCACAAAACAATCAAGAGAACGCTCAGAAACACCACCATTCTGCTTCACCCATCCAGAGACAGAAGGAATGATAACCGACTCTAGACAAAAACCTATAGAGGGCACCAAATATCCTGAAATAGTACACACGGCGAAAAAACACAAGGCTCAGAATCGCCACCAATCTGCTTCATCCATCCAGAGACAAGAGGAATGATAACCGGCTCTGGACAAAAACCTACAAAGGGCACCATAGATCCTGAAACAGTACACACAGATGGAGAAAAAAAACAAGGCTCAGAATCACCACCATTTTTCTTCATCCATCAAGAGAGAGGAGGAATGAGAATTGGCTCTAGACATAGACCTATGGAGGGCACCATAGATCCCGAAACAGCACACATAGACGGTGAAAAAACACAACATGGGGATAGATCAGGTTCATCAAACTTTGATTCATGCTCCCGAGAAGGTTTTAATGCACATCGCCCTTTGGGTGGTGTACGTGCCAAATGTTTTAATGCCCAAAAAGACATAATGTCCAAATCAAAACACAATCGTGCCAGATAAGGAAAACTCGGGATCAACCCTACCGTCAAAAGCAAAAAAAACCAACAAAGAAGTACGTTATGGATCTGGCACGAACAATCTCGAGCAGGAGTTTATATTATTCCCAACCTAGTATACCATAAATGGATAACTATAGTGCTTTGGAAATTAATTTTATGTTTATCCTTCCATCTCCACAAAACTAAGTGGTTGGATGACCCCATCGCCATTCAATGGCCACTTTACTTGTGGTTATGGTGGTTGTGCTTAAATGCATCTTGATTAAGATTTAAATAAAGAAGGGATATGGTACTTAGTTTAACATTTATCTTTTGTTTAAGAGCCACCCATATCCACAAAACTAAGTGGCTTGCTACACCTATGGGGTGTTCTTCCACCACTTTATGCCATAGTCATTCATATATTATCTCACATGTTGGATTTCCTTGAGTGGATCAACAATATTAATCCAAGTGCAACAAGTGTACAATGGGATTCATTCCATGGTCATCATATCTTGTTATCCTTGAATGCTTCTTGGTTAAGATTTAAATGAGCTTTAGTTTGGCGAATATTAGTTTTTGTTTTTTTGTTTATTAAATAACTGTGTGTTTTATATTTATGTTCATTACTTTAATGTCTATGTTATACTATAAATGGATAACTATAACGATTTGGTAATTAGTTTAACGTTTAAGAGTTAGCCATCTCCACAAGACTAAGTGGTTGGGTGCATCTATCGAGTTAGTGGCCACTTTACTTGTAGTTTTGCTAGAATTAACAAAACCTCCATTTAAATCATCTTGTTAGATAAAACATATATACTTTTCATAATGTGCTCATGTTTAAAAAGGAAAAAGACTTAAAATCATAGTAAATATATATGGTATTGGATAATTAACTGGCTCTAAACCATTTAAAAATAAATTAAAATTATAATCTAAAATAATTAAATAATTAAAAAAAATTATACATGATAAATCATTTTATCTTAATCTTATAAAGATAACTAAATGTTACTTATAATTAAGATTTAATCTCATATTAAAAATATATATATAAAATTAAAATTGGAAAATAAATTTTAATCATTTTTTTTAAGTTTTAATTTTAATTTTTAAATAATTTAAAAACACTATAGATATGAAATGAGAAAAAAATGTATCATAAGTTATGAAATAAAATCATATAAAATCTAATTATAAACCATAGAGGTGAGAAGGCACCGTCTCTATATATTTGCAGTCGTTTCCCATTACAAATAGCATGATTCTACTTAGTAATTTTCTAATTTTGTGCATCTAACTATGTTTTCATTATTATAAATATCAGTCGGTATCACATTTCTTGTATGCAGTAACAAATTGGTATCCGTCATTTCTCCTGAATTCTCCACATTTCTTGTGATTCTATTTTGGGCATATGTTGTCGTCTTCTTCAGGTATGCACACTGGTTTGCTGCTGTATTAATTATTAGTTTTAATTTTATTTTGTATATGGTAATTACATTGACTTTAAGATTATCTCTTTTTGTTTTGTTTAGATTCTTTTGCAATTTCTTAATATTATCATAATTGTAATAATTTTGTTTTCTTAATACTATCATAATTTCTTATTATTATCATAATTGTAATAATTTTGTTTTGTTTAGAATCATTTTATAATTGAATTGGATCCGAGGGTTATTGGCCTTGACATCATGTCATGTCCGTGGCCAACTTGTTATTTCTTGAAAATACTATTCATCTCATGTCGGTGGTGAATGAGGAGGTAGAGCCTGATGTTCAAGAATTAGTCGATCAAACACGATTATCACCTCAGAAACAATGAAGGCTCTCGTGTTATACACAAGTAATAACTAAGATTTAAAATTAATTACAGGTAAAAATTCGGTTTCACTCAGATCTATTTGCTTGACATTTTTTATCTTTTAGGTGACTCTACTGAGCCTTATTAAGATAATTAACCACACACCAAACCAGTACCCAGTCAAAGAACATTCACGCTCGTTTATTCAAAATGTTCCCCTAGGGTTTACAGCTACCTATACAAACTGAGCTGGGCTTTCGAAGGGACAAGCAGGTAAGTAGTTCAAGTAGTAAGCAAGCACCAGACAATTATGTTTAAAATCATTACGAAGTGATTAGATATTCCAACATTTTAGTTTTATTTATTTGTTCAAGACTCGCCAAGATCCAACCCAATCTTATAATATAATCATTCAATGAATGCTGGTCAGTCGCCATTAAAATCAGATATGAGATTAAAGATATCATGACTGAATGCCTTTAGTTAAACAGAAATTATACACAGAATCCAAATCTACGGTCTATGTCTCGCACTATGTAGTTTAAGCATGTCAGCTTCTTATTATGATAGGTGAGGGATTAAAAACACAATCAGCACTCGAATGTGAATTCGATTCTATGGTTCGAATTGGACACCTTCAATATAAAAGATTAGAGCTGATTAATCAAAAGTATTCGCGGATGGTTTCATCCTTATGATATTTGACCGAATTAATGGAGGCAGCTCAAAAATTAAAAAAGTGGCTTTGAGAATCCCACATGGTGTAACTTTCATAATTTGACCAAATTAATGGAGGGAGCTGAAAGATTAAAAATGTAACTAGCCCCTATATTCTACTTCATTTATTTGTATGAATCTATTTGCTAATGATATTTAGTTTGTTAAATTATATATATAAAATGTCTATTCTTTTTAATAATTGTAAATTTAGTTTAGCTATTTTTTTTTAATTTAATATTTATAAATTTGGTGTTTATTTAATAGTTTTTATATGGTTATTGAGCATTGTGAAAATTTCATAATTTTCTATTACTAATTTAGACATTAGCACTTAATTTTTTGCATTTTTTTATGTTAAATTTTATGAGATGTTAGATGTAAATCTTCTTATAATTAGTACTATGATGTATTGCTTTCAATGTTATATTTGTTAATAATTCCATTTTTCTTTCTTTTTGGGTATTGAAATATTTTACACTTTCAATGTTGTTTACTTTTAATGATGATAAATTATATTTTCAAAGTTTTTGCATCCTTAAAGATATTTTAGATATTTAAATTTAATTGGAATATTTAACTAGGAATAACATAGTAGAAAATATTTATTTTTTATGAATATTAAATTGTATACATTTTTTATATACTAATTGCATTAGAATGTTGACCATAGGGGTTCTATTGAAAGTCTTGTGTAGAGTGTTTTCAAAGGACCATTTTGGGAAATTGCCTGGAAACAATTTCCTAACTCGGTATCTTGACACATGTGCCTTTCTTGTAACTGGAAACTGGGACGTCGTTGCGCTAGTAATAGGTGGAGGGAGGTAACTCCCAGAGAAACCCTCCCAGTACGCCCCAAGTTGGGTGGTCGACCATGTATACAAAAGGTTTTTAAAGTGCTCTAATGAGGGACCCCCCTTTGTTGACACTCTATTCATGCAACCTAGGAGTTAGGATCTCTTTCCTTGAAAATTATAACTTTAACCCCTATCACACTTGACTCCTCTTAACCTCGGTTACTTTAGCCACTATATCATCCAAGCCATATAACTTCTAACCAAAAAATCTTAGAACATAACATTTATAAATCATACATATTTTAACCTTTAGAAGTCACAAAACCTTTTAAATTTATATAATACCAAAATCATATTATCTTAACTACTGCAACCCCTAATCTCTCTAAACCCCTAACCCTAAATATCTCTCTCTCTAAAATACTACCCCATAATCTCTCTCTTATTATTTCTCTCCCTCTCTAAGCCCTAACCCCAAATATTTATCTCTAAACCCATACCCACCTCTCTCTCTCTCTAAACCCTTAACACATAATATCTCTCTTTATATTTCTCTCTCTCCAAACCCTTAACCCACAATATCTCTCTCTATAAACCCCTAACCTCTTCCTCTCTCTCTCTCTAAACCCTTAACCTCCAATCTCTCTCTAAATATCTAAACATCTAAACCCCACTCTCTATAAACCTCTAACCACCCCACTCTCTTTCTAAACCCCTAATCCCAAATAGTTCTATCTCTAAATCCCTGAACCTGGATCTTTCTCTCTTTCTCTAAGCCCTTAACCTACAATCTCTCCCTCTCTCTAAAACCCAAACCTACAATCTCTCTCTCTCTCTCTCTCTCTCTCTCTCTCTCTCTCTCTCTCTCCCTCATCCCATAACCACTAATCTCTCTATTTTAACCCCTCTCTCTATAAACCCCTAACCCCCAATGTCTCTCTTTGTAAATGCCTAATCTCAAGTCTCTCTCTCTCTCTCTAAGTAAAAACCTAACAACTAATATTCTCTCTCTCTCTCTCTCTTTATCTCTTTAAACCCCTAACCCCATATCTTTCTCTTTATGTATCTCTCTAAAATCCTAAACAATAACATCGCTCTATATCTCTATTTATTTTCCTATATATCTATCTATCTAAAATTATAACCCCTAAATAGTAATATCTCTCTCTCCCTAAACCCCTAAACCCCTAATAACCTATCTATTTTTATCTAAACCCATAACATCTCTCTCTCTCTCTCTCCCTCTCTAAACTCCTACCCTCCATTCTCTCTTTTTAAAAACCTAACCCCAAATCTGTGTCTCTCTCAAAATGCATAAACCCCAAACTATCTCTCCAAACTGCTAACCCTGAGTTTCTCTCTCTCTCTCTCTCTCTCTCTCTCTCTCTCTCTCTCTCAACCCCTAATCCTTAACATCTCTCTATGACCCTAATCCCTAATATCCTTCCCTCCTCTTTCTCTAAACCTTAACCCTCTCTCTCTCTCTCTCTAAACCCCTCACTCCCATTATGTCTCTCTCTAAACCAATCTCCACTAATATCTCTCTCTAAACCCCTAGGCCCCAATCTCTCTCTCTCTCTCTCTACACCCTTATCCTCCATTTTCTCTCTCTCTAAATCCAATCAAAAATACCTCTCTTTATATTTCCATGTCTCTAAATCCATAGCTAACAATCTATCTCACTCCTTTAGAATCCTTAACTTCTAATATATATCTCTCTCTAAACCCATAAACTCCAATCTCTCTCTCTCCCTCTCAAAACCACTAAACCCCATTCTCTCTCTCTAAACCCCTAAACCCTAATCTAAATCTCTCTCTTGCTAGACCCCAACCCTCTCTCTCTCTCTCTCTCTCTCTCTCTCTCTCTCTCTCTCTCTCTAATCTCCTAACCCAAAATCTCTCTTTTTCTCTCTGTGTCTTTCTAAATTCTAACTCCCTAATATCTCTCAATATATGCAAACCCCTAACCCCAAATCTCCCTCTCTCCTTAAACCCATATCCTCCAATATCTCTCTTTCTAAATTCCTAGTCTCCAATCTCTCTCTCTCTCTCTCTCTCTCTCTCTCTGTCTAACCATCAACCCTCCAATATCTCTCTATATATCTCTATCAAAACCCCTAACCCCCAATTTTTCTATCTTTTTGAAAACTCATAAATCCCAATCTCTCTCTCTCTCTCTCTCTCTTAACCTCTAACCCCAAATATTCCCTTCCCTCTCTCTCTCTCTCTCTCTCTCTCTCTCTCTCTCTCTCTATGTAAACCTTTACCACCGAATGCATTTCTCTCTCACTAGACCTATAAACCCCTATCTCTTCGTATATATCTCTCTAAACCTCATACGTCCATTCTATCTCTCTCTAAACAATTAACCCCCAAAATATCTCTTTCTACTTTCATCTCACTCCAAACCCCTAACCACCAATATCTCTCTCTCTCTCTAAACCCTTAATAGTTAATCATATTGTCTCTTTAAAACCCTAGACCCAAATATCTCTCTCTCTCTCTAAACCCTTAATAGTTAATCATATTGTCTCTTTAAAACCCTAGACCCAAATATCTCTCTCTCTCTCTCTCTTTAAAAACCTCTCTCCCAATATCTCTCCTTATCTCTCTAAACCCATAACTTACATTATATATATGTATCTTTAAAAATATAAATCCAATTCGATCTCTCTCTGATCCCCTAACCCCTAATGTCTCTCTCTCTCTCTCTAACCCTCAATATATTTATATCCTTAAACCCTTAACCTTATATCTCTCCCTCTCCCTCTCTCCAACACCAACCCCCAACCACTCTCTATTTCTAAACCCCTAGTCTCCAGTCTATTTATTTGACTAAACCCCTAATGCCCAATCTCTCTCTCTCTCTCTCTCTCTCTCTCTCTCTCTCTCT